>JAABLK010000631.1:10325-20950 GCA_012295415.1 Phytophthora chlamydospora | reverse complement strand
TGCCGTACGAGGGGAGGACATGCCCTACGGCGATGTCCCCCAGCTCCGCAGCACCAATCGTTGGTGCGATGATGCAGGCCGCTTGTTGACGTGGCTCGATTAGTCTTGTAGTAGGATGATGGGGCTGGGCCGTGTCGGCAGCTCATGGCGGCACGGCAGCGTCGTCGTCATGTGCGTCGTTGTCCTTGGTGTTGTCGTCTGGTACAATACTCCACATTTGGAGAGCATTACGTCGCTGTTATCGCCGTCTTTTGGCTTAACGGCGAGGTGCACTACGTGGTGTTGGCTGTAGCCCCTCTCGACGAGGCTGACCAAACGGCAGAGTCGTACTGTACTTTCACTCGGAACATTTTGGGTATTTTTGGCCTATCAGTGGAGGCGCTGAAGTTTCTGTGTGGCGACAACTGCGCCACCAATCAACGGATGGCTATGCTTCTCGGTGTCCCATTGGTGGGTTGTGCTTCCCATCGCTTCAACCTGGTGACAAAAAAGGTTTTGGCCGAGCACGACGACCTGGTTGGAACGGTGAGCGAGCTGATGGCGGCGCTGCGCACCCCCAAGAACCGCTCCGAGCTACGACGACACACGGGTCTGACACCGCTGAGGGCGAACGCACCGCGGTAGAGCTCGACGTTCACGATGCTGGAACGGTACGTGCGCATCCGCGATGAGATCAAGCGCGTGGACGTCGTGTACGACCTGGTGCCTAAGCCAGCTGCGCATCGCCGGATTGTCGTTCTAACGGAGACCCTCAAGACGTTCAACAGCGTATGCAAGAAGCTTCAGGAAGACAGCCTCAGCATGAGCGCCGTGCGCGTCCTCTTCGACAAGATGGCGGAGATGTTCCCCATTACAAGTTCGTACCTGTCACCGGATGCCGACATCATTCACTCCCCGGTGTTTGATAGCGAGCGGGTGTTTTGCTAATGTTGCTGTATGTTGCACTAGATTGCTGGGAAGCGCGAAGCCGAGCTGACGCCAGAAGAACAAGACGCGGTGGCGCCGTTTGAGCTCAGCTCTGCGGCGAACGTACCCGCCGCCACCACGCAGCAGCGCGCGCGCACGCGGACCCAAGCACGCAGCGGCGCCGAAGACTTCGCAACCGCGCTGCTGCGCTCCGACGATGCCCCTTCGGAGGCTGGACCACGCTACAGCTGTTACACTTTCAGAGGAAGTGGGGCGCGATGGCAAATTGAGAAGTGAGATTGAGGTTTTGTTGTGCTAGCTACTGCTACTCTTTTGTAGGTTCAGCTAACTAGTGACGAATTCAGCTCAGTGTTCTGATTGGCCAGATTGTCAAATGCCGTGTGCCGTGATTGTACCAACTGACAATTGACATAATTGCCAACTGACGAATAGTGTATCACACACGGTTTCGTCACAACAGCCCTCTCGTCAGGGCGATTCCACCGACCAGTAACCGCTGCGAGAGGCTCTTCTCGCAGTGCAAGCTTGTGATGACGCCGTAGCGCTCGTCTCTCCTCCCTATCAACTTCGAGATGATCGAGTTTTTGCGTGCAACCGTAAGTACTGGGATGCCCACACTCTAATGGGCATTGAAGTTGCTGATGCTGATGATTAGTTGCGGTGACGGCAGCTCTAGCTCAATAAAAAAAAATACCTATTGAGCAGTTCTTTATTATTGCTTTGCGCTTTCACCATTTATTTATTATTGTTGTAGGACTTTGGGTATCCATTACTTTATTGTAACGTCCGAGGCTCCCGAGTCAACGGTAGCAGCAGCACTGTTCTGGAGTGACAGCCCGACAATAGCCGTGCGCGCGGTGCTTGGACGTCCGCTTCAAGGCGAGCCAAAGTGTCGATGCAACTCGCCATAGCCAACCACTGCATGTTCAAGAGCGCGCTCCCAGCGCGCTCGTAGGTAGACAGATAGCACACACACATAAGATTAATTCAGTTTCCAATCTGCCTTCAACGACAAACGCCCCAGCCAAACCTTACAAAACCCGTTGAGCTCCAAACCTCACGCATCGATATCTTTGCTCGATCTTTTTTTTTCTTGATACCAACTCCACTCGGGAGACCCCAGCATCTTAGCGCATATTTTGGAGGGCATCATCTTGCATGCTGGCTTCGACTCGCCTCAGTTCTCGCCCCGGATGTTAAACCACAACGCCACCAGCCCAACGAAGCGAAAGACGACTCCAAGCACGATGAGCATGACTGCGTCAAACGCGGCTGACAGGCTGTCCATGCTGTAGTACTCCAGCACCTCGTGGCCCGTGCGAGCGATGCAGCTTTGGCCGCTGGAGCAGGGGATCGTGTGAATTTCCTCCCAGAAGACCTTCATCATGCCTTCATAGCCGTATTTGATAGGCGAGATGTACTGGATCCACACGAAGTAGGGCGGCGTCGACGATGCATTCAAGAAGAGCCCGCCGAATAGCATGAACGGCAGCAAGATGACGATGCCAACGATAGGCGCGATCTCCACCCGCCGACAGAGGCAAGAGACCATGTACCCGACTCCAACGGCGCCAAAGTTCAGCAGCACCACAAACGCTTGTAGCTTAATGTACGTGACGAATCCATGACCAATTCCGATGAGGAAGTACGTCGGGATGAAGAAGACGAACGGCATGAACACTTGCAGGGGCAGCTCACTCAGGATCTTGGCCATATACCAGACAGCAAGACGGTACAGACCTGACTTGTACTCGTGCAGCACCATGGGCAGCTCCGTCGGAATCGCAATGAAGAGCGGACTCGACGTCGTGAAGGTTTGGTTGACGATCACGACGAAGAACGCGCCAGCGAAGTTCTGGATGCCCGTCTGGTCGATGTCCAGCTGCAAGTAGATGAGCCCCACGATGGCGGAGATGAAGAGCTGCAGGAAGAAGTTCGCGCGGAACGAGATGCGGTCGCGTACGAGTCGCAGCACGTTTCGGCTGGACAGGACCTCCATCTGCGCCCAGGGGCCGAGGTGCTTGTCCTCGTAGCCGTCCGCGCCGCTGTCAGCTTCCTCAATCAGGGCAGCGTCGCCGGAGTGACGAGCGTCCTCGACGTCCGCGTGGTTGTTCCCCCACTCGTCCTTGAGCAGCTGCAGCCGCTTGACGCCAACCTCATCCTTCTCTCTATCCAGGACGACGAGCTGCTTCATGAAAAAGTCGCAAGGGTTCACGAAGCCCGGGCATTGGTAGCCCAGCTCGGCGAAGTAGGCCACAGCCTCGCTGGCCCTGCCGTTGTAGACGGTGACTCCGTCGCAGAGCAGGTAGAGGTTGTCGAAGAGCGTGAAGAGCTCGGACGAGGGCTGGTGCACCGTCGTGACGATCGTGCGGCCCTCGCGCGCCAGTTGCTGGAGCTGCACCATCACGGCCTCAGCCATGTAGCTGTCCAGGCCCGACGTGGGCTCGTCCACGAAGAGCAGCGACGGATTCGTGAGGATCTCGGTCGCGAACGAGAGGCGCTTGCGCTCGCCACCCGAGATGCCGCGCACGCGCACGCCGCCGATGAGCGTGTCCCTGCATTTGGAGAGCCCCAGCTCCTCCAGCACCGTGTCTACGCGCTGCTCGTGCTGCCCGCGCGTGCTACGCGGGCCCATGCGCAGGCGCGCCTGGAACAGCAAGTGCTCGCGCACGGTGATGGTGGCGTAGAACATGTCGTCCTGCTTGACGTAGGACGAGAAGCGCTGCAGCTTCTTGCTCCAGGCCACGCCGTTGGCCGTGATGGCGCCTTCCACGCCTATCGAGCGGCGGCCCGAGATGCAGTCCAGCAGCGAGCTCTTGCCGGCGCCCGAGGGCCCCATGATCACCAGCAGCTCGCCGGGCCGCGCGGCGCCGCTCACTTCGCTCAGGATCTGCTTGTCCTCCAGCTGTTTGGTGCTCGGGTTCTTGACCGACAGCGTCAGCGACAGCTTGCGCCACTGCAGCGTGATCTTGGGCACGTCCTGCACGAGCGGGGACCCCACCTGGATGAAATGCTGCTCCCGGCTCTGCTTCATGGCTGGCGAGTTCGGTTCTGACTGGCGAAAGGCAACTTGCGGCGGAGATCGGCAAGGATGGGGCACGCGCGCGGTACTGTACACACACACGTCCGACCTGACGTTAAGATCACCAACGAATCGGGCGAGGCTGCAAGCGCCCCTGCGCTTCGGCCTACGAGCGACTTGGCCCAAGAGAGCTGCCGTCACGACAGAGATGAGCTCGCAGGAGCACCGCCGTGAAGGCTTTAGCAGCTACATGTACATGTCCGACTACCGTCGGCCTCGTCTCATCGTCGACCCCACCGAATTCCAAGCAGTTTATCGCGACGGGATCTCGTTGAAGTGCCTTGTGATCCTCGAGGCAGGTGCTGGGCCTCGTTCGAGGCGAGCGATCGTTTTGATCCCGAGTGGTCGCCGCTCGGTGTCGCAGTGATGACAGGGTCGGAAGGCCCACCAACCTACGCACCGTCCTCGCTCGCAGATCGAAACTCGCCGCCGGTGTGGCATCGCCTTCAACGCCCTCTTGGATGTCCTTGTGAGTCTCAAGTGAGATATAGTGCCGCTTGGAGGAGCGTCTTCATGCAGAAAGCTCCAAAGCAAGTGGACATCTGCTCCGTCCCTTCAATCGTACTTAGTAGGGTTCCACAGCGCTTCCTGCAGAGCTCGATCGCACCTCCATGTCGACTGCCAGCGCGGGCGGCGACGTCAACGTACTGCTCGAGGTGCTCGTGCTCTCCTCTCTCCTCTCCTGCTATTACAGATCCACCCACTCATTATTCCTTGTGGCCAGGCCATCACGGAGCAGGCAGAGCGGCTGCGAGCGGCGAAGAAGACCTACGGAGAATGTGAGTCTTGACGTCTCAAGTCCTCCTCCATCCTCGTCCTGGCTGACGCCCTCTCTTTTAGTCCACGCGCGCGTGTCCGACGACCTGAAGCAGTCGGCGCTGCTCTTCGTCATGAACGGCGAGCACGACAAGGCGCTGCCGCTGCTGCACCAGCGGCTCGTCATCCACGAGAAGTTCGGCCCTGGTACGGCGTCCTCTCCTGATACGACCGAGACACGCATATACACACACAGCTATTGACTGCTGCTCTTTGCTGTGTAGATGACTTGACAGCCGAGGCACTGCAGGAGCTGGGGACAGTCTACAGGCTGCACGGCACGCCGGACATCGCCGTGCAGCATTTGCTGCGGGCGCTGGCGCTGCGCGAAAAGTGCCACGGCCAGAACAGCCTCAAGGTGGCCGAGACGCTCAACAGCCTTGCGCTCGTGAGCCAAATGTGCGCTTAGACTCGCTCTTTTGTGCTTCTATGTGAAGAGGAGGAGGGCTGACAGTGCTTTCTTGACGGCTTTTCCAGGCAGGGCGAGATGGAGCAGGCAAATACCTACCAGCTACGCAGTCTACAGGTGTTGTACGACAGCGCCGAGCCGGAGGACATCGAGAGCGAGGACATCCCGTGGGAAGTCTACAAGCGGCTCAAGCAGCAGCGCGGTCCATCGACGGCCGCCAACAGCATCACGCTCCTGAAAGGCAACATGCGCAAAAGCGTCATGGACGTCGTCTATCGAACTTCGGGGGCTCTGAGTCCGACCGACGAGGCAGGCCGACGCGAGAAAGGGGACGTCCCGGAGAAGACGCTCGGGTCCAAGGCAGACACGCTCTCCAGCGAGCACATTGCAGTGGGTGTGGACGAACGACGCGTCCTGCGATCTCACTCAGAGACGACGATGAGATCCGCACACAGCGGGGGCAACGCAATTGACGGGGTTCCCATTTTTCACACTAACAGCGCAGCTATCATTGTTGACGACCCTCAAGACGCCGACTTGGACGCTCTTGCCCAGACGGGGATCAACGTAGCCCCGAGTCAACACCTGCGATCGTTCCGTCCGCGTCATGACGCATCCGTTGGCAGCAACACGACGCTACACCCTACGGATGCCGACGCCTCGTTGCGCTTGTCGTCCGCTGTGCCCATTGCGCAGAGCATTCGCGACTTCCCGACGCTGCAGCAGCGCGTGGAGTCGTTGAAGCGCCGCATTCTCGCTGGATACCCGGATGTTAACGCCGACGTGGCGAGACTGACGGCTGACGTGGACCGCATCCAAGCGCGGGAGCTCCGTGAAGTCGGCTCGACGATGGTCGCACTCGTGCGCGAGATGAACAGGCTTTGTATACGCACCGACCTGACGCAGCAGCAGTTGCCGGCACTGGAAGGGATGCTGGAGAAGAAGAGCGCGTCGATCTTCCGTGGCTGGGAGAAGAGGTGGTTCAAGGTCGACCCCAAGACATTCATCCTGAGCTACCACTTCAGCAAGGACGACTACGCGCGGGGCTTCACACCTCGCGGTGGCTTCGCTGTCTCGCGAATTTCCAACATCCTCGTGCAGCGCCATGCACGTGGCAACCATTTCCACTTCGACGTGGTGGTAGACCTGAGCACGCGGCTGAACCCCCAAGGATCCCGGACGTATGAGCTGCGCTGTGAAGACGAAGAATCGCTGCGCTACTGGGTGGAGACGCTGCATTACTACAAAGCAATGGCCCAGAAGACTCCTCCGCGGCCATCGACGAGCTAGGGACCTGGAGTTCGGGCTTGTCTGCTGGCTCTAGCCGGCTATTTCGTGAAGGGGTGGCCATTAGCAAATCTTCCTCGTCGTAACGACTTCTTCAGCTGAGAAGCTCGGAAGGACGCGATGGAAGGGGGCCAGGGCGACAGCATCGTGCTGGAGGAGGAGATCGATCCGAACTATGAACCGACGGAGAAGGAAGTGCTGGAGTACGCTACGTGGCTCGGGATGGACTTGGAGGCCGAGCGTGATTTGTTTTGGATCGCTCGAGAAGGGCTGAAGGCATGTGGTGTCTCTGGAGGAACCTTGATCCGTTTCCGTGGCAATACTGACACGGCGTGCACGCTCTGGCCTGCTTGTGTTTGACTCTGCAGGCTCCTCTTCCTGAGAACTGGAAACCGTGCAAGACGACGGACACTGAAGAAATCTACTATTTCAACTTTGCTTCGGGCCAAAGCACTTGGGACCACCCCTGCGATGAGGTTCGACACACGTGAAGCCTTCTCGGTTAGAGTATTCGCTACTAATGTATCCCGTTGCCTTAGTTTTATCGCAACCTGTACGAGGAACACAAGAAGAAGCGTCAAACGACGGATGTGCAGGTACTTGATCGTTTGGTCCGAACTTGAGTGATATCGATAGCTAAAGCGAAGCTGCGGAAACCATCAGGAGACGGACGAGAAGAAGAAGAAGGTGAAAGAGGACGTGGCAGAACTGTTGGGCCGCAAGAGCAGCGGAAAGAAGAAGAGAGGGTCTCTGGCCAAGGCGGAACCGCTGGGTGGGCCTTCGCTGGGCAAGGCGAATCCACTGGAGAAGAAACCGCTCCCTGGACTGTCCGGCAGGTTGGGGTCTCTTGGACCAAGTGGGCTTGGTGGCGGGGGGCTAAGGCCCGTAGCGGGTCTTGGGGTACGTGCACTTGGTTTCGTCCTGCAGGAGCAGGTGAGACCGACTGATCAACGGTTGCTTGTCTGTACCATTCGTTTGTTCAGCCCTTGAAGAGTGAAGCCAAGGAGCTGGGAGGAGCTGGCATCGGACTGGAAAGTGGAGGCGAGGACTTCAAGAGTGACGAGCTGGCTAAGCCTCTATCAAGGGCCCCTCTCAGGACCGTCCTTGGTAAAAAGCCCTTACTGTCAGCACCCTCGACTGCGACGGCAGCGGTTGGGGATACGAAATCAAATGACGCGTTGGCCACTTCAGAGTTTGAAGGAAAGCGTGAGAAACTCGCGAAAGAGCACGTGGAAAAGCTGCGCGAGATCCAGGATGTGCATGACAGCGAGCTTGAAGCGCTACGAAAGAAGCTGGAAGCGCAGCTAGAGGATGCTCAAGACGCCGAAGAGATGAAGCTCAAGCAGCTAAAGCGCGAGTTCGACAAGAAGAAAAACGAAATGGAGAACCAATTTGATCGAGAGGAGAACGCTATGCAACGCAGCCGAAAAGACCAGCTGAAGCGTCTGGAAACCGAGACAGATAGTGCGCTCAGTCGCAAGAAGGAGGATCTGGACCGCGAATTCAAGTCTGAGACCGAAAAGCTGCGACTCAAGCACGAAGCAAAGCAACGAGAGATTCAGGAGGACTTGGAGCGAGAAGCCGAGCAGCTGACCGAGAAGATGAAGACCTTGCTTGGTGGGAAGAAAGAAGCTGCCGAGCTTGCCGAAGAGCTGAAAGCTGAGGTCGACCGACTGCATAACCAGCAGAAAAGTCTTGCGCAGGAACTGGCAGCGTCTCGCAGCGAAAGCAAAGCTCTCGTTCAGGACAAGGAGTCTCTGTCTAAGGAGCATGACAACGCCTTGCGCGACATAGACGACCTTCGGCAGCAGCTTACGCAAGAAAAACACTCCGAGTCGCCCGCAACTTCTCCAGAAAGGTGCCCCAAATGCCCCATCTTAGAGGATCGACTGTCATCTCTCAAACGTGAGCACGACGAACAACTTGAAGAGATGAGGAAGGAGCTCGAGGCACTTCAACAAGACCGAGCTGCCGCAGAAAGCAAGAAAGATGAGTTGATCCGTGGCCAAGAAGCGACTCTAAAGCAAGAAATTGCGACACTGCAGCAACAAGTCGCGTCGCTCGAAGGCGAATCTATCGAGCTTAAGACGAAATGCGCTGCACTTGAGCGCAAAACAGACGAGTCGTCTCCAATACCCGAGGGAAATGAGCAGGTAGAAGAACTTCAGAGGCAGCTGGTAGTTGCGCAAGCTGAACTAGCCAACACGAAGGTCGAGCTCACGGATTTACAAGACCAGCACGCTGTGATCCTGACGACGAACGCGCAGATCAAGGAGCAATTGATGAAAGAGTCAAACGAAAGGAAGATTCTCCGTGAGCAGTTGGACTCCAAGACGGAAACTGCACAGCAGTTTGCTGCAGAGGTGGGCGCGTATACGCAGAAACTTGGAGCGCTTCAAGAGCAGGTTGAGCGGGAGACGCGAGATCGACAAGAGCTGGAGCGCACATGTGATGCGTTGCGGAAAGAAATCACTGCTTTGGAAGTAGCGAAACGTGAGGCTGATGGCAAGGTGATCGAGCTGGAAAAGAACAAGTCTCAGCTCAAGTCTGAGGCAGTCGACGATAACAAAGACAGACTGCGAGTGATCGAGTTTGAACAGGAGGTCGACCGACTGCAACTTCAGCAGCGTAGTCTCGAGCAAGATCTGAACGCGCTTCGACGCGAAAAGCAGAGTCTTCTGCAGGATAAAGGCGCTGCTGAGACACAGCAGCATCTCGTTCAATGCGAAGTCGAAGAGCTCCAAAAGAAACTCTCGGAACTGAATCAACCGGCTTCAGCCGTGGTCGCTCCACCGGAGTGCTCGCGATGTCCTGTTTGGGAAGCTCGGGCTTCGTCGTTAGATAATGAACGTACTGAGGCTCGCACAGAAGCGGAGAAGGTGCGTGAAGAACTCTCGGAACTGAAGCAAGAGACCAGAACCCGTGCCGCAGCAGAGCGGGAGAGCTTCGATGCTGCCACCACAGCATTACAGCGAGAGAAGGACGACGCATCAAAAGCTTTCCAACACCAAGAAGCTGTACTGAAACAAGGGATCGCCGAGCTTCAGCAGAAGTTAAGCACGCTCGAAGCAGAATCGAGTGATCTGAGAGCGAAATGCGACGTCCTTCAACGCGACAAGGACACTGCAGCTCGGCGTGAATCAGACATATCTTCGACGGCATCAACAACGCAAGACGAATTGAAGATACTGGAGCGACAACTTGCAGCCGCCCAAGCTGAGGCAACCAACACGAAGAGCGAGCTTCAAGACCTGCAACGCCAGCACAGCGCTTTACTATCGGAGCACAGTCGAGTGAAAGAGCAATTGCTAAACGAGGAAAAGGAGCAGGAAGGTCTCCGAGAGCAGATTGATTTGGGTGGCAAGGAGCTTAGTCGGCGTCTTGCGAGCGCCTCGGAAAGGTACGAACAACAAATGTTGTCAGTGCAAAAGCAGCTGGAGAGTGAGTCTCGATCTCGACGCGAACGAGAGGAGGCGTGTGACGCACTGCGCAAAGAGGTCCAAACCTTGGAGCAAGCGAAGCGGAAGGCGGATGCTGAATTGGGTCAATTGGAGAGTGAAAAACGCCACCTGGAGTCGGAGAAATCGATGCTGGCACTGCGCTTAGACGAGCTGAGTATGTCTCGCAAGCGTGACGAGAAATCGGTGATGTCGGTTGAGGAGGCTCTGGCGGACAAGAAGTTGGAGGCGGAGCAACTGCGAGCGAGTTTGAAAGTTATCGAGGCGGATAAAGAACACCTGGAGGCTCGTATGAAGATACTGAACCAAGACTTTGAGCAGCAGGTAGCGAAGACTCATCGACTAGAGGCCGAGTACGAGAGTGAACGGGCTCGATCCCGGACCATCGAGAAAGAGAGAGATACAGCAAATCAACGACTCCAGAAGCTGGCGGACGAGCTGGAAAGTAGTCAACGCAAGTCTCGAACGCTGGCTGCCGAAGTTTCGGAGTCGCAAGCTCTGCTGAACAAAGCCAAAGCAAGTGAGCAAGCAGCGACTGGCAAGACGGAGCAAGCCACGCAGAAGATCCGCGAACTGGAGCAGCAGAAGGAACGCGATGAATTCGCCACGAAAATGAAGCTTCAGCAGGCTGAGGTCCAGCACGAAA
>JAABLK010000630.1:0-20960 GCA_012295415.1 Phytophthora chlamydospora | reverse complement strand
CGAGTTCAACAAGTTCGACTTGTACACCAAGGCGGACGTGCGTCCCGACGTGGAGAAGCTGTGGCCGTACTACCAGGCGATCATCGACAAGTACCTACCCAAAAAGCTGTGGTGGTGAGTTTGAGGCATGGTTTGCCGCCCCAAGTTTGTTAGTTTATGCTGAATTTCAATTTATACACTTTTCCAAGATGCAAACAAGCTTTGCCAGTTGCAGTTCGTCATTTTTTTCCAGGAGGGGAAACCACATTTTCGACAAGATCTCGTATCCCTGAGCTTTTGACAAAGTTCAGACTGTCAACGTAGCGAAGAAGTCTTCTGTACATTCGAATGTTGCGCTTATATATTGGGTGGTAGAAAGCTTCCTGCGGCTTAGCATGGAGGTCGGCCTTGGTTTATCCACGCGGGCGATTGGCGAGCATTCATGCATATCTACAATATCTACTTGGTGGCTAATAGAGAGGCTTGCTGAGTTCTTGACGGTGGGATTAGTTCTGCCCCGTAGCTCTGGGCGCGTTCATGTAGAGCTCGTAGAGATCAGCGCGCTTGCGCAGGTGTTCCTGCATGGGTCCTAATAGGCGCTTGAAGGTGGCTCGGTCCAGCACAAGCAGCTTGGTCTTGCGCATGGCAGTGACAGTGGCCTGGCGCACGTCGTCGTGGATGAGCGCCAGCTCTCCGAAGAAGTCTCCTGCTCCAAGTCGGGCCGATACCTCCTCGCCTCCACGCGTACACTTGACCTCTCCGTCTGCAATAATGTAAAAGTCGTCTCCTCTGGAGCCCTCGGTGAGGATCGTATCCCCCGAGTCCACGAACTGTACGCGCAAGGCGTCAGCCACCGTCATCTTCTCGTAGCTAGACAGCGTCGAGAAGATAGGCACCTGGCCTAAGAAGTCCAGGTACAGCGCGCGCTGCTGCATGGTGGTGGCCATGAGCACGCGCTTGAAAGTGACGCGGTCCAGCGACCAGCACTCGACGGGCGTCTTGGCGCGCACAGTAGCTGCACGCGGCGAGTCGTAGAGCAAGGCTAGCTCGCCGAAGAAGTTGCGCGGGGACGTGGCGCCCACCTCGCCCACCACGCGGTCATTGACCAGCACGTCGCACGCGCCGCTGTCCAGGATGAAGAACCTGTCTCCTCCGACGTCTCCTTGGCTCACGACGTCCACGCCGGCGTCCACGGCCACGTACTTCATGGCGTCCACCAGCACCTGCAAAGTGTCCTCCGGGATGTTGGCGAACAGCAAGTTACGCCGCACTGAGCGCCGGATGGAGTCAGCATCCCGTGAGCTCTTGGGATGAACGGGGGGCGTCCATTGCTCGGTAGGAGGAGGCACGAAGGACGACACGACGGAGCGGCGGTGGTTATTGGCCGAGCCGCCCAGACGCGCTGTGATGGCGTTAAAGTCCACGGAGTAGTCGCGGTCCTCGTCCTCGCTGTTGTCGCTGGAGAGGGCGTCCTCCTCTTCGGTCTCGTCGTCCTCTGAATCGGCCAGCTTGGCGGCGCGCTGGGTCTTCAGTCGCTTCTTCTTGGCCGCCAGCTCCTCCTGGTCGTGCTCGTGGCCCTTGCAGTCGGACGCAGAGGCGCAGTCCTTGGGCATTTTCTTCTCGTTATCAGGTCTTTTTGATGCGCTCGGCTGGTGGAACGGAAAGGAATGGCGAGCTCCTCGGTGGGCGCGACGCTTTGGGCTTGTTTTTCTTTTCTTGTCGCAAGATCCGAGGGCTTCCCCGTCTTATGCAGAAAATGTCTTGGCGTTCGTATGTGGCCATACAAAGAGCAAGTGGTTTCGATACCTACCGGTGCGGGCGCTGGCGTGGCGACCTTTCGCGAAACAGTTTGTGTGCTGCACACTATACCAAGTCAATTTGAAGTGGAGGTTGAAGCCAATGGCAACGACAAGACTCGTATTTCTCCGGCGTCCGGACCCGAGCGAGGCAGTAAATGCATGCTGGAAGCGCTGCGAAGGCGGGTCTGCAACTAGGCTGGCTCAACCTGGCACCGATAAGAAGTTGCGGCGCTGAGGCGTAATGTACTTGTTTGAGCGGCTCCTGCTGTCACCGATATGACTCGAAAATGTGGCCGAAGTTACGCGCGCAGCATGCCACACATGGCCGGCGCTTGATGGCAGCTCACCGAGACTGTCACAGTCACTGAGGACCAGCCTTTTCAGCGTCTGAGCAGTCCTCGTTACTACTACGGAGGTAGGGACACATTTATCACGTCAGGTATGCGTGCCCGTCACGCTGACAGTCAGCAGGCCTGCATTGCAGCCGTGCATCAACTGGCAATAGCCCAGCACTTGCAATTGATCGTCGCGGCGCTCGCATTGGAGCACACGACGACTGTGACTCAAAACATCGCGACATATGGCTACACTAGGTGTCGCACCTCATCTTTGCGTACACCACACCAACTTGGTCAGAAACCAATTGGGCAGCTCCGGGGCGGACCGAAGCAGCGTCCATGGCGGGGGACAAGAGCTGCCGCCACGTGGGGCAGGCCGTGCGTCTGCCCGAGTTCCGTCGCGAGCTCAAGAAGCGTTCGCATCTCCTGTGCGATTCCTGCCCATCCTCTTCGTCCAGTTCCTCCTCCTTGCAGAGCTGGGAGAGCTACTCCAAAGCCACAGACCTCGTCATCTGCGTCAGTTGCGCCTTCGTGGGCTGCTTCAGCGACGGCCACTTCAGCCAGCACTTGCAGACACACGCCAAGCACTTCGTGGGGCTGCAATTGGCCCAACAGCTCTTCTGGTGCGAGCCCTGCAATATGGACATTCCCCTAGACGCCCGGCCCAAGGTGGAGCACGCTCGCAAGGACTTCTGCGCCACGTTGGACGAACTCGCCGCCAAGAAGCGGCGCCAGATACGCAACCAGCTGCGTGCGCCGCAGACGGCAGTGTCGCCCATCTCCACGCCCAATGGCTCGGCCCAGAACCTGCTGGATCTGGACATCCACGCCGACACGCCGCCCGTGCCCCGTGGAGCTCTTCAGCTCGAGATTAAGGAGAGGGGGGATGTGGCTGTGGATGCTGCTGACGCGCCTCCTAACGGAGTAGCGCTGCTCAATATGCCGCTACGTACCAAGGCCAGGGAGGACAAGATGAGGCGCAAGATGCTCAAGACGGCCATGCAACGGCGGGAGCCGGTGGAGATTAAAATCCCTGCTCCTCATAGTGAGAAGGACAGAGAGATGCCCACCACCGTGCTGGGCTTTACGAACCTGGGCAATACCTGCTACTTCAACGCGTCCATGCAGGCGCTGCTCACGGCCACGCACTACTTCCCCGAACATACGCACATTGAGGAGGTGCTGGAGACGGCCAACACGCCCATTACGACCACATTTACGTACGTTGGACGAGGATCTGGAAGCGAGAGGGATGGCTGGCCTATTGACAATGCTGTGACTGTTGCAGGATGCTCCATGAGACGGTCAAGAAGCGCGCGCGTAAGGCGCTGGCCGGTGAGAGTCCGTCGGATCGCCGGGCCAAGAGCAAGAGCGGACGTTCACGCTCCGGATCGTCGTCGGTGCTTACGGTGGCGCCGCTGCTCAAGGAGATGCGCAAGAAGTTCTCGCAGTTCCGTGGCCACTACCAGCAGGACGCGCACGAGCTGTTTACGAGCTTTTTGTGGGCCATTGACGAGGAAATGGACCCGCCTTTGCCCCCAGCTGAGCAACCGGCCGAGGATACGACGAAGCCCAGTGCAACGAGCAGCAGCTGCAGCACTGCGAACTCGTCGGAGCTCCCAGACGACGACGGAGACGACGCTTCTCGTCGTAACGGCAACTGGGAAGACGACACGACGGACGGGGAGCACACGGAGGAGGGTGAGCAGGAAGCAGAGGAGGAAGAAAGTGAAAGCGACGCCGACAACTCGGAGCAGGAGGAGACCAAGCAGATCTTCGTGAAGACCGAGACGGGCGAGACGATCTCGATGCAAGTGCCCAAGAACGCGACCGTGAAGGAAGTGCAGCATCTGCTGGCCAAGCGGCTGAACCTCAATGAAGAAGACATGATGCTGGACGCGTCCAAGGTGGAGACGCGCGCCACGCTCTCGTCCCGCCCGTCCGCAGTGCTTCACGCCCGAGCCGAGAAGCGCAAAATGTACTCCAAGCTCAACTTTACGCGCAACTTGTTCGGCGGCGCGCTGACGACTGCGGTGACGTGCAAGGCGTGCGGCAAGCGGACGGAGATCGTCGAGGACGCGTTCCACCTGAGCGTATCCGTGCCGGACGGCCACCACCGCGAGCTGACGACTGCCGACTGCCTCGACAACTTCGTCAGCGAGACGCAGCTCCTGGTGGAGGCCAACAACGGCTACGACTGCGAAAAGTGTTCGCGCCAGCCCAAGGTGCGCAGTGTGGCCGGGCGGTTCATGCGCAAGAAGCGCCTGGGCTCGAACGGCGAGCCCGAGATGGAAGTGGTGCTGCGCGATGCGTCCATGCAGCTGTTCGTGTCAGCCCTGCCTCGCGTCCTCGTGGTGCACATCAAGCGCCTGGCGCGTTCGCGGAAGATCACGCAGCACATCGCGTTTGAGGACAAGCTGGACATGACGCCGTACGTGGGCGAGACGCTGCGTCAGGGCGGCGGCGACGCCAAGAAGCACTCGCTCTGCTACGAGCTGATCGCGGTGGTGGTGCACATGGGGAACAAGCGCTCGGGCCACTACGTCGCCTACGTTAGTCGTTCCCGCCGGCGTGAGGCTCTGCTGCTTGCTCGTGCGCGCAGCCGCCTGGCGTCGGAGGAGCGTGTACCGGAGGTGACAACGCCCAGGAACGGGGAGCGGACGTGGTACTACATCTCGGACACCGTCGTCAAGCGCGTGTCTTTCGAGCAGGTGCTGCAGTGCGAGGCGTACATGCTGTTCTACCAACGCCGGCCGAAACACTCCGCTAGCAAGGCGGCGTCGGCTTCGTCCCCCACCGCAGAGATGGAGCGATCGCCGACGGAAACCGCGTTGTGAGAGGCCAGCGGATGACCAGGGGCCAGACCTTGCCTGCCTGACTATGAGGACGCTTCCAAGGTATAAGGCTATTCAATAGACCACACTGACACAGGGACGTGTGTGTTTGATTCAGCAGCTCAAGACGGGAAGCTCCGCGGACTCAGGTAAGGAGCTTTGGCGCTTTGGAGCTTTGGACAGTTGTGATGTGGTGTTCGAGCGTTTCGCAAGTATTTGCGTGGGCTGGGCGAGTGTCTTTTCACGGCTGGAGGGCTGGCTGTGGTGCCGAGCAGAAAGGATGAGCGGCGAAGAGCCCGAGGAGTCCATTGCCGATGGGCTGAATGCTGCAGAGAACGCGAGCTCTGATGCCGTCGATGAAGAACGACTCCACGAAGAGGCTGACGAAGCGCGGAGGCGGGAGACGCTGGAGAGTCTTCGCGCGACGATGAGTGACGCCGAGGACATCTGCGTGTTCCTGGTGGATGATCTGCTGGCCGCCATCTTCCAAGAGATGCAAGTGCGTTCCGAGAACGCCTCGCTTTTTGCCAAGTCAGCAAGGCAAATGTGCGCACAAGCGTTCGAAGGCGTTGAGATGAGCGCCTTTGAGCCGTCCGATTCACTCGACCGAATCGCTGGGATCGGGAAACCGGAGTTCAAGGGCAGGCAGCAGGTTCTCAAGCCGAAGAGCCAGTGGGCGCCAGCTCCGCAGTCTCCAGGCTCAGCGTCGTTGGACGCGCTGCCGCCTCCGCTTGTGTTTCTGCGACGCCTACTCAAGTTTCTCGAGACGCACGCGGATCGAACGGACCTGGAGCTGCTTCGGTTCCCCACGTCTGCGGCGATTGAGTCCTTGCCAGCCGCGCACAAGCTTCTTGGTGTCGGACAGGGGGAATGGTGCATTCCAGCCGACCAAGTGTCTGTTTTCCTGCGTGGACTGCTCTCCAAGGGCCTCGTGAGCGCCGTGCCCAGCAGCGTGACGTTCGTGATGGCTGCAAACCACGATTCGCTTGAGAAGAAGACGCACAGCCACGCTCGCGTCGCGCTAACTCACTTGCAGCAGCTTGTACAGAGGGCGCTTCTTGTCGCGGAAGAAGAGGAAGAGAAGAGCGCAGAACGACGAAGCCAAGCGCAGCAACCAGCTCTCTCTGCTGACAAGGCACCGAAGACCGACACGGAGTCTAAACCGTCTTCGTGGTCCCGCATCTTCCAGACGGAAGTCCCGCAAAGCAAACTCAAGTTTCGTGGGCCCTTGAATGGCGATGTTGAGGCTCATTCAGCCCAACCAGGCGAAGGTCCCGAGCAAGACTTGTTGAGCAGCTATCTGGCTGAGATCCCGCCACGAGCTGTCGCAATGGATCGTCGAGCTCCCAACCAGGTGGGCACGAAAGCTGCTCTGAGCGCGGCAAACCCGTCCCAACGTGCCATCTCGCGTAAGATTCTCCTGCTCATGGCCCCGCCGCCGCGAAATGGAAGTCGCTGGACGACAGTGCGCCACAAAGTGATCATCCCGTCCACGGCCGACGCGCAAGTTGACGGCGTCACGACGATCACTGCTGAAGCCGACATGGAGCTCCATCTCGCTGGCGACAGGCCTCAACCCAGAGCTGTGGGCCAAGCCACAGCCAGTGAATCAATTGCGGAGAGTGAGGAATCGCTGGACACGGCCGCACTGACCAACATCTTCTCGCTTGGCACGCCACGGCAGCTCTCAGCGCAGGAACTGGCCAGACGGAATGACTTGTTGGCGCAGTTAGAACGCGAAGCAGGCCGCGCTCAACGCCGCGCAACGGCGAGCATTATCGCCTCGATGAGTCTTGGAGGGGCTTCTGGAAGGCGTGAAGGCGATGAAGCTGTGGTTCCTTCACAAGCAGAGCACCAGCAATTCCAAGCGTACGTGGCGGCCAACTCCACGGTCATGACTGGAGTAGAGACCGGTGGGTGGTCGCCTACGCGTCCAGAACGGAGCGACCAGCCCGCTGCACCTCGAACTCACGGGCGAGGGAGTTCACTACGCAGCAAGTTCGAGCTAGAGCGAGACACGCTGCCGTTCTCAGTCTTTGACGGTAACGCTCATGTGAGGGAGGAGCAAGAGAGGCTGTCGGCGGCGATGTGCTCACCGATCAAGCGTCCAAGGGCTTCAATCGTTCCGTCTCCACCCCCAGAAACCCCCGGACGCCCCATCCAAACAGCGTCGACCATGGCGCACTTGCCGCAGTTGGATTCCTCACGTCTAGCGATGGGCGTGAACGCCGTCGTACGTGGCGTTGAAAAGCGTGGGCCGCGCAGGAATCCAAGCCGCAAGTCGAGACTGGAGCTCCACAACTACAGCGTACGTACGTTGCTCTGCTTTACTCTTGCTTGACCAAGTAGGTTCTGACGCTGGTTTGCTGGCGTTTTTCAGGCAGCGTTTGACGGCGTGGAAGAGCACGAAACGGAGGTGAAAAGTGGCGCTCAAGTGCCTTTCTCTCCTGTCCGGACGTCGAAACTGGGCCAGCAGGAATCCGCTCGTGACATCCGCTTGCCGTTAATCCCAGCGGTGTCCCCCATCAAGGCCAGTCCGCACCGCAAACACGTGGCGTTCAAGCTCCAGGCTGACGCCACCAACGACCGTGGGTCTGCCTCGATATCTCCGAAGGCTCACGTGCGTCAACGACCGTCGGCCAAGGCGAAACAAGCCGTCTGGGACACCAAGACGCGGTCTCCTCCACGCGCACGCAACCACCACTTCGCGTCAGGGAGGAACTTCCGTAAAGTTAATCGGTACGACGACGAAGAAGATGGAGAATCCTCCAGTGCCAGACGTGAAAAGCAAGAAGAAGAAGCGAATATCTTCCGCCAGGTAAGGGCAAAGCTCGCGTGCTGGGCTTTTCAGGTGATCGTCTACTAACGTTGTTGTCTGCAGCCTATGGCGCCTCGACGGAACGTCTTACCCACGGCGTCGGAGGACGAGGACTAACTTATGAGCTTCTTTCATAGATTATTAACTTGCTGGGTTCTTGTGTTCGCTCGGAGCTGTGTGGCTTTCATGAGGGTCTTCGTCTGGGGTGGATTCCTAGCGGGGCGGGCGTTGAAGGAGGCGTGGAGATCATTGTGCGCCCAAGAATGCTGTAGGCGTCGGTGGTTGGATGTTCGCGCAGATACGTCATGGCGTCGTCCACGCGGATGGAGTCGAATTGCTCTCTTCCCAGCGAGATGAAGATCTTGTCCACGAAATGTCGAGCCACTTCGAGAGCCTGAGGGGTCTGGGGAACCAACAAGCTGGCCAGGAAGAACAACTGCACTTCGTGTCGCTGGATGAAGCCGTCGCTGTTGAGGTCGTAGGCGTGGAAGAGGAACTCGATGCGTCGCGAGGCGTCACCTTTCTCCAGCGCACTCAAGGCCGCGATGAACTCGGGCCAGTCCAAGGCACCGGAGCCGTCTGAGTCGAGTACGTCGAACGCCCGATCCACGAAGAATTGGTCTTCAACCGACAGCTGCGGGACGCCATGGCGCAGTGTCTCCTTGTCCACGCCGTGCGGACTCTTGGCCATGGAGCACAAGGCCTTGAAGCGAGCCCAGCGCGCGAAGAGCTCAGCACGGGAAAAGCCCGTCGCCGCCATGAGCGCTGCAAGATCCTGTTCTTGGAGGAACCCGTGTAGCTCCGCCACCGAAAGCGTGGCGCTTGAGATCGGTTCTGTACGGGGACGTTGTGAAGGCTGGGCTTTCTGCTGCGGTTCACGAAGCCTGGGCGTCACTGGGATCGACGGTGGAGACCGACGCGTGTGGCTAACGTGGTCAGCTTTGGCTTCTGCGGTGTGTAAGATTTTCCGGTGAGCGTGGGCGATTCGAGAGCGGAGACCGACCAGCTTGGAGGCTTGTCGCTTCACGGGCGACGGTCGTCTAGCGTCGCTGCTCTTCTGGTCGTTGGGAAGGCCTTGAGTCGCAAGGTGTTGGAGCTGAAGTTGCTCGGTCTGCATGTTGTACGCGGAGCTGACGGACAGACACGACAAGTTCCGCTCAGGCAGAGGCCTGGTGCGCAGCAACGAGAACTCCCTCATGCACGACAAGTCGAGCAGCGTCCGACTGCGCAAGGCGTCCAGGACGTTCGCTGCGGGTGTTGAGGGGTTAAAGCTCGAGACTCGTTCGGCTGCTTCCGACGGCAGCTCGAAGGCGAATGGCAGACTGGCGAGGCCGCGGCGACGACGACAAGTTCGTGGAGGTGACTGGTTCGCGCCATTCGACAGAGACGGGAAGATGTCGAGCTCCGTGTACGGCGCCATCACCTTCGACTGAGGCGATGGGTAGCCTCGGGCGAACCGCGGCGTTGGCGGGTGGGTGCGCTCATCCATTCTCGTGCAGACCAGAGGATGGCGTGCAACGACAGACTCGGCAGTTTCCTTTGCCACCGCCTAATTCGAGGCTCGACGTGTGCATGTCCTGAGTGTCTGAGCTCACCAACCTCTTGGTTTTGACACACGTCTGCAGGCTTTGATGCCCCCTCGCTTCAACTCCAGGTTGTCGAGATGGCTACAGGCCGGGGACAGGCAGAACGTAGCGGACTTGGATGCCCACCCAATCACTTGCCGTAGCTAGCTCATTCCTGACCTTGCAGTCTCTCATTGTCCGACGGTCGAAGAAAATGCACTCGGCATTGGTGTTGGGCGTTGCCTTCGCGTTCGCCGTGAGGTCGACGACTGCCGAGCGTGCGGACTCCCTCATCTCGTCTGCCTACAACATGACGCCGTCCCGCAGTGGCACGTGAAATCTCGTCATGAGCGATGAGTTCAACGTCCCAAGCCGCAACTTCTTGGCAACGCGGCACTCGAGTACTACAGCGTCAACATGGCGTCGACTTTGACGGATCCGGACGGCAGCGGTGTGCTCCAGATCAAGAGGAGAACATCACGTACACGGTCTGAAACACGAAACGATGATGCACTACCGAAGGTGCCAACATTCCTGGCATTCCTGCGAAAGCGTACGCAGCTCATGGCCACAAGGGTTGGTATGCAGGATGCGGACACAGTGATACCAAATGGAGTGCCAAATGGATGCCATCTCGGCCGATTGGCCAACAAGAAAGCCATGGTTGTGGGGCGCTGGCGTCACTGGCCCCGCCATCCTCTCCAAGGTCGAGATGGACGATGTTTACGTTCGAGCGGCGGCTCGGAAGATAAACTGGTGTGCGGGCTTCATCAAAAGGTTCGACAACAGTTCGTTATGGTGGGAAAAGGTGGATGCAGCGATTGCACTTGACAATGCTAAATGACAGCACCGCTACTCCGAGTCGCCGTCGTGGAATGTACCGGACAAGATCTTCTCCTCCTTGCCGAGCTCTTGGCTGTCGCAGTCAATTGTAAAAGCAGGCACCGCATAACGTCAGGCTCCTCAAATATGATCTGGGTACTTCAGCGCAGCGCACCTCGACAACTTGGGGATGTTCACGTTGTTGTCCAGTTGGTTCTTCGACTGCGCCTTCTCTCGGTCAACGTTCGGCACGAAGTCGCGATCGGGGCCAGAGAAAATGGTCTGATAGACATCACCAATGAGTGATCATGAGCTCAATACTTCAAACCAGGCACCAACATTCTCTAAGGATCGTACCTTGTCTGCCGGGCTGACAACAGGTGCTTGGACGAACGGGTTTTCCGTGGCGTTGTCTCCGGTGGAGCCCTGGAAGGCGTTCCACGTTGGCTGGTGCACAATAACCGCCGGTTTTTCTGTCAACATCGCAACGCAAACACACTCGTCAGGACGTCTGTGAGTAGTCTGGTCAACCTCCTAGCAATCTCAACGTACTGGCAGCCACGGTCTGCAGTCCGTGCAGCGACTGCCGCACTTGGGCCTTTTCACTGAGCAGCTCCAGCCTCGTTCGCTTGGTATCCTGCTCTCTGTCCACCACAAGGCGACTCTCGGAGCTGTACGTATGGCGGTTGGGTAACGGAGGCAGGAAGCTCGGCACGTGAGGTGGCAGGCCCTCTCTTCGACCGATTTTGGTCTGCTCAATGGTGTTTCCCGAGATATCTCTCTTCCTGGCAGGGAAGGCTGGTACATCTCTCGGAAAAGGTCTCTTGGCCGTCTCCAGCGTCTTCACCAGGTCCTTAATTTCCACTGGAGCAGGTTCCAGGTCCCGCAGAGCTTGCATCACGTCCGTAGCTTTCGGTTGGGTCCGTCCGGCCAATTCGGCAATGTCCTTCGCCGCTCCTCCGATCCGCTGAATATCTGCAAAACAACAAAAAAACGTTTTAGTGTTCCAATAACATTGATAATCAATAAGATTGCAATATATTGCATACACTTGGCCAATATCTCGGTCAGCGCGTCCGCCGCCGACTTGTGCACGGCGTCGAAGCCCACGCCGCGTGCCACGTGGGCCACGCTCATGACCGACAGGTTGCGCGCGAACAGATCGCCGCTGGACAGGCCTGCGGCGCTTCCCAGTGCGTCCAGCCCGCCGTCAGCCGCCTTCTTGCTCATGCTCACGCTGGTGCCGCCCGTCTGAGGACCATGCGGGGCCTTGCGCGCATCCTTCTTGCGTGCAGCGGTGTGGGACGAGGCTGCCCGGTGGGGGGTCGACGAGGAGGCCGCCTTAGCCTTGGGGGGCGCGCCAGCCGCCTCCGTCGCGGAGCTCTTGGCGCCGGCTGCCATTATTGTATTGTGGCGAAAAATGACACTGGAGTAAATATTGTGATGGATTCGGAAAACGTTTTTTGTTTGTTTGTTTGGGTTTTCGAATGGCATAGAAAGCTAAATGAAAGAAAGCGAAGACTGGACTGTGCACCGAGTTACGGTGCTGCTGCAGTAAAAGCAGGATTACCCTACTTGAGACTGGTGATGGTGCGTCCGTTGAGCGGCTGCACGGGACGCGCGTTCTTGCCGTTGTCGGCCACGTGGAGCTCCTTGAGGTTCGTTTGCAGACGCTGCAAGTCCGCGGACGAGAGCTGCACGGGAGTCGGCACCACCCACCAGTCGACGATCTCGTCACACGCCGGCGTTGTTAAGCTGCCGGGGTAGTTGTAGACGCGATCGGCGTCCGCTTTGGTGGTGACCAGATCGGCGTAGGACGCACTGTGAACGGGTATTGACAACGAGCAGAAGAGCAATGCGTTAGTTGATGGAGATATTTTGCATCGTCAACAGCGATTCATGGGGTGGCACAACTAACAAACAACTTACAGATTGAGCGACTGCCACTTTTCGGGCGTGACGGTGTCCATGCCGTCCAAGACGGTTGCCAACCACGGGTCGGTCTCGACGTCGCCCGATTGGAAGAAGAGCCCCACAACAAGCAGCGCCGAGCCGTCGCTGTTGCTGTGCACGAAGTGGGCCTCTCCGTCCAGGGCCTTGCCGTCGAGCGTGTGCTCGGATGGTGAGTGGAAGTGGAACTGGGTCAGATCGTACGCTGCGTCGTTGGCTGAGACGGAGCAGGAACCACCGACGACGGCGCCCTTGAACGACTCGTCGGACTGCGTGAGGTTGAAGTCTCCGCACGAGCCGCTGAACACCAACGAGCGAGCACCCAAGTCTCCGCCCGTGGTGGCGTCGATGTTGACGGGGGACTGGCGCGAGCCTCCGCAGGTGGAGTAGTGCTCGGCCCATTGGTCAGGACTAGCCATTTCAGGGTCGTCGTGCTTGTACCCCCACGGGGCTCCTTCCGATGTTTCGGCGGCGACAAGCGTCGTGGTCAATACGCAGGCGGTGACAACGGTGGAGAGCTTCATGGTTGCGGTGTAGGTGAGGGTGGTGGTGTCGTGGGGCGGAGTGCTGCTTTGAAGGCAAGTTTGGAAATGGTAGACGGATAGAACTGGCGGTCGAGCACACTGTCACGCGCTCGTGCATTTGCCGGTGCTGGGTTGCTCCGAGTGAGGCACAAGGGCAGCGATGAGCTTTCGTTAGCATTGATTATTGAGGCTTCAACGCCGTCGATTGCGGATAATCTTGCATGATCGAGTTGGAGATGTGACGACGGGAGCATTGGTCAGAGTCGGACAAACATAACGCATGTAGTCGGTAAGGGTTTACGCTCCGTGAGTGCGGTGAGGAATGGCATATAAGGAGTTGTTGCGCTATAAGGATGCATTCCGACGTCGATGACATCCGAATCGCAGTCGAATGGCAAGATCATACACTTTAATCTCACCAACTTGCGAGACGCTACGAGTTCGGTAAGATTCGCCAATAGGCCACACGCACACGACGGGTCGAGTGCATCCGTCCGGGCTTGCAGCAGCACGCCAGATGCTGCAACTTGCATACCAGCTCTTCAATCGCGGAAGCGTAAACCTCCGGTCACAGGTTGGTTATGTCTTCAAGCAGGGTCCACAAGTACTGCTCCCGCTGTTTTGTGCACATCCGATCGATCGCCGAGGAATGGGTGTGAGCGGCTCACATTACAACCCATGGACAGCCCAGCCCGATCACGCCCGATTCCTCGTACGAAAGCCCCTTAAACCGATAATAATCAATCATCGACTTGATGCGGTGTTCGGTCGTCACGGACAAAAGGTGCCGGCGACGATGGAAACCGGACGTGAGAGAAATGTTGCGAAGTGTTGGCGAAGCAGTAGGTGAACTTCGCGAATGGAGTCCTGACGAGTTTCATAACTTCGCCTCAAAGCCGAGAACTAGAGAATAAAGTGCTCACTCGGGGTGTCCGATTCCAGGCACTTGAGCAATACTGCCATATACGCAGTGGCCCCTTCTGAGTGGATAGACGTCCGAGTTGCGACTTGAAATGCACATCGAGGTTTCAGCCGCCAATTTTAGCTTCAACTGATGTTCGTCCCATGCCCTGGACTCCGCTTCAAGCCTCCTTGGTGATTCCGTGCCGATTCTTGTTGTTGGCGCGGTGGGTGGAAGACTTGAATTCCCGTCATGGACACCAGCAGTCCTGAATTCCAGGAGGCGCTGCGAGACCATGCCAGAAGTCTGGGAGTGGACCCGGATTCAGAAAGCTACCTGCTACCGCTGGTGCAGGAAGCTCTGCTTGCTGAGCTGCCAACCGAGTGGGAGCAAGGAGAGACCGAAGACGGCACGCTCTACTATTTCAACTCGAGCACAGAAGAAAGCATATGGGAACACCCGCTCGACGCGCACTATCGAGAACTCATCCAGACCAGAAAAGAAGAGCATGCTGCAGAGTCCACCGAGATTGTCAACGACGCACCCTCGAAACCTGCAGCGGAGACAACGGAAGAGAAGAGTGACACGAACACAGCCACAAGTAAAGCAGCATCGGCCACTAACAACGTCGACGTCTATAGCTTCGATGACGTTAGCGACGAGGAAACACCCACACCAGTTGCTTCACCAGCGCCTGTATCAAGCAAGTCCAGGATCAGTGACCTCTTCGCCACCCCGACTGTGTCAATGCCGGCAAGGAAAACCGGCAACAGCACTGGTGCATTCATCGATGCTACTCCAGTGGTGACAGAGCGACCACAGACAACGCCTGTCGTATCTACAGGCTTCGGCTTTGGCCGCGATCGGTCCTGGCTTCTCGACAACGATGACGAGGTTTCTCCTGTGGTGCTCAAACCGACGCCATTGCCTACTCAAATCTCGCTGCAATCGTCCAGAATTGACTCGGGTTCGTCGTTAGCAACACCACGCATGGACTCGTTTGGTTCTGGACGAGCAGGGACCTCTGCAACTTCCACTACGGTAACACCAACGCTATCGCTTTCTTCCACTACACACACTGCCATCGCGGACGTGATAACCCCACTAACCTCCAGCCACACTTCAGCGCAAAATACTGAGGTTGGCTCAAGACGGCCAAGCAGTATAGCCTCAGCCATCAAAGGGCCATTCTTCCAAGACACACCGGGTCAGTCTACGCCCATTACCACCACGGCATCTTCCCCGTCGCCCACAACTCTAGCCAAGATGCAGCAGCTAGAAAAGAAGCTGGCCGATGCCGCCAGTGACCTCGAACGTGAGAAAGCTGCTCATTCCGAAACCTCACGACAGCTTCAGACGGCTCAGCAAGAAGCGAAAGAAAGCAACTACCTCAAGATGAAGGTCACCGAGCTGAAAACCAAGCTTTCCGAGCAAGAGAGTGTGGCCACCACACGTGAAAAGCAACAGCTCGATAAACGTGCCGAGCAGGAGAGATCGGCGGCAGAACGCGAGAAGCAGCAGGCAGAGAAGCTCGCGAAGTTGGAAGCCGAGAACGCTCGACTCGTCCAGCAGCAGGGCCAAACTCAAAGCCAACAACTGGAGACCCACCAGAAGGAAGCCCAGCAAAACCGAGAAGCGCTGGAGAACAAACAGGTGGAGCTGGAGCGTCTTCGAAAACGCCTCTCAGAACAGGAAGAAGAGGCAAAAGCAGCCTCAAACGCTCACGAAAAAGCACGAACTGAGCTACAGCAGAAGCTTGACCAGCACCTGGCATCGGCTGAAGCGGCAAGCCGCCAGCAGACCACTGAGATCGCAGCTCTTCGTGAGCAACTGGAGAAACTCGAGCAGCAGCATCGTTCACTGAAGAGCACGGCCGATGAGCAGTCCGTAAAGTGCGAACAAGTCGAGAAACTGCAGCAGGAACTCCGTACGCTGAAAAGCACAGCAGGTGAGCAAGCCACTAAGGGCGAGCAGCTCGAGAAACTGCAGCAGGAGCTTCGCACCTTGAAAGCCACCGCAGACGAACAAGCTGTTAAATGTGAACAACTTGGAAACCTCCAGGAAGCGCTGGCTCAGCAAGAAAAACGGAGTCGAGAAGCAGAGGAGAAGAGCCGTGGCTTGCAAGCTCAGCTCGAGCGCGTCCAGCAGGAAAGCGTCGATTCTGCAAGAAAACACGACGCGTTGGCCCGGGATGTTGAAGCCAGGAAAGCCGAGAACTCCACGTTGCAGTCTGCGCTTCAAAGAACCCGAGATGAACTTCATAAGACCCAGGACGAGCTTCGCAAGGCTCAGGATGAGCTTCGAACGATCAACAGCAGCTTCGAGCAGCAGCGGCATCAGCAGCAAGTGGCGCTTGAACGGGAACGGATCACGGCTGACGCGGAAGCGCAGGCCCAGTCCCGTATTCAAAGGCTGCAGACGCAACTCAATGCGCAGTTGGACGAGCAAACTGCTGCGAAAGCCAAGCTCCAGACAGAAGTGATCGAGCTACGAGGAGAGCTGGCCAGTGTCCAGGCCCAGGAGGTCAAACCACTCGAGAAACTGCGCGATCAGCTCCAACGCGAAGTCGATCGCCTCACCGAGCGCACGTCAGGCCTCGAGAAGGAGCTGCGCGCTGCGAAACAAGAGCTGTCGAACCAGACTGACCGGGCCAACCAGTTGGAGATCGAAGTCGACGTGCTTGTGCGGCGTGAGCAGCAGCGGAAAGCGCAGACGGATGCGCTGACTACTGCCAAGAACACAGCCGAGAAACAGCTCGCGACGCTGCAAGACGAACTGCTCACTGTCCAGCACGACAAGCGAGTCGATACGGACAAGCTGAGCTTCCGACTGCGCGAACTGGAAGGCCAGGCGACCCAGAAAGAGTACGAGGCTGCACGGCTCGAAGAACGGTTCGCCAAAGCTGAGGCCTGGCGCGCGAAAGAAGCCGCTCGGGTGGAAAAGCGGGATGCCCAGTTGATGGAGCTGCGTGAGCAGCTCACAGCTCTGCAGGCTCGTCACGTCGAGGTGGAAAACAGCGCCGAGATCCAGGAACTCCGTGCCTCCAAGCAGAAAACGGAGCTGAAGCTGCAAAAGCTGGAGCGAGAGTTGAGCGAGGAACGCGACGCCCGCAAACGCGATGAGATCCGACGGACTGAAGAGCTCCACCGGATGCAGCAAGCGGTGGAGTGGCAACTGCCGCAGCTCGCACAGGCCTGCGTGACCCGGTCTAGCGATGAGTGGGCTCGTAAGTGTCGAGCTGTGGCCAAGAACCTGAGGGACGAGCTTAATATGCGCTCATTGCAAGAGCGTAACGAGCTTGTGGCGCGAGAGCAAAAGGCGCACGAGGCTTGTGATCGCGCCGAGCAAAAGCTCAAAACCGCAGTGGCCGAGAGCGAGTTCTTGCGACGTGAGGTTAGCCGCCTCGAGGATAGCAACAAGGTGTTGCTCGAGCAGCTCCACACCATCCGCGTGTACCTGACGCAGCGGCAAATGCCCAGCCAAGTATCTGGAGTCGGTCCACCGCCATGGGGATGTCCAGCAGGCAGCACGCAGCATCCACCTACTCCTGGCCCCTTTGCTGCCGCAGGCGGAGGAGCCCCCGTTCCACTGAACTTCAGCGACTTCTCCACGGTGAACCAGCTCAACACGCAGCTCGGCATCTTGCACGCGCAGTTCCAGCAGCTCTTTGACTCGAACGAGCGGCGAGCAACGTCCTTCTCACCCAGCGACCGGTTCGAGATCCCAGGGTCGCCCACCGCCTCCGTCTCGAGAGCACCAGGGACTCCAAGGCGGTCGTTCGGTAAGGAAGACCAGCGAAGAGAGGCCGACGCCGAAGACGCCGAGATCCAGCGGCTGGCTGTGGACGCGCTGATGGACCAAAAGCTGGCGGCCGGCGGCGGCCACGCGGCCAGCGCCTCGTCCGCATTGCAAAGACAGCAGGAGGAGCTGCTGACGACGCTCGAGTCGCTCGGAGACGACCCGGATCCACGCTGGCTGCCGGTCTCGTCACGTCCAGCGAGCTTGGACGATGGCGACGGAGACCATGGGCACGAGCCGCACTCCACGTTGTGGTACCAGCAGGACTACTGGCGCCGTAAATACCAATAAACACCTCGTTCATTGCGTCGGCCATCCTGCGGCCTTGGCTTGCATTGAGCGTGATGGCGATCCCGCAGGACATTGCAAGTCACGCACTTGCAGGTCTGTGACGTGGGCGTCGTGGCTCCTGCTCTGCGCTTTAACAAGTTGAACTTCGAGCGGGACTCGATCCGCAAAACTCGATGTGGTTTCTGGGACTTGTCCTTACATTTACGTAGTGTTTGCATTTTCAAGAACGGATCCCCTCCATATCACTATATATTACTAAATCGAGTCTGACGGGGTCAATGATAAAAAACCTCGATTTGTGAGGTTAAACACCTTCACTTGACTTCACTATGCCCCATACAAACTTGAAAAGCCGACACTTGAGGCCACGCTGCTCTTCAGTTTGCGATTTACGGCTCGAGGATCTCGTGGTTTCCGGTGGTCCTTCCCTCATCGTCGGCAGACACAGGCCCAGAGCGAGAGATCCAAGCATGCTGCGCTCCTCGCAGATGAAGCAGACGCTGGCCAAGGCGTTGACCCGTCCGGCCAGCACGCGCGGGTTCGCCGTGCGCAGCTCCGCGCCGCTGGCCGGCGTCGAGACGTCGGCGCTGACGTCCAAGTACACGGTGGTCGACCACGAGTACGACGCTGTGGTGGTGGGCGCGGGCGGTGCCGGCCTGCGTGCGGCCATGGGCTGCGCCGAGGCTGGCCTGAAGACGGCCTGCATCTCGAAGCTCTTCCCCACGCGCTCGCACACGGTGGCGGCCCAGGGCGGCATCAACGCGGCGCTGGGCAACATGTCGGTGGACGACTGGAGGTGGCACATGTACGACACGGTCAAGGGCAGCGACTGGCTCGGAGACCAGGACGCCATCCACTACATGTGCAGAGAGGTGCGTTAACGCGCTCTGCGTGTTTCTATCGGGTCCGGTTTATGTGCTGACGATCTTTTGTGTTGCTTGTGTTGCAGGCACCCGAGGCCGTGCGCGAGCTCGAGGACTTCGGCCTGCCGTTCTCCCGCACGGAGGAGGGCAAGATCTACCAGCGCCCGTTCGGCGGCCAGAGCCTGGAGTTCGGCAAGGGCGGCCAGGCGCGTCGCACAGCCTGCGCGGCCGACCGCACGGGCCACGCCATGCTGCACACGTTGTACGGCCGCTCGCTGGCCTTCGACACGTCGTACTTCATCGAGTACTTCGCGCTGGACCTGATCATGAACGATGCCGGCGAGTGCGTGGGCGTCATGGCCTTCAACATGGAGGACGGCACGTTCCACCGCTTCCACACGAATAACACGGTGCTGGCCACGGGCGGCTACGGCCGCGCCTACTTCTCGTGCACCTCGGCGCACACGTGCACGGGCGACGGTACGGGCATGGCGCTGCGTGCCGGCATCCCGCTGCAGGACCCCGAGTTCGTGCAGTTCCACCCCACGGGCATCTACGGCGCGGGCTGTCTGATCACCGAGGGCTCGCGTGGTGAAGGCGGTATCCTCCGTAACGCGGAGGGCGAGCGCTTCATGGAGCGTTACGCGCCCACGGCCAAAGATCTGGCCTCGCGCGATGTCGTGTCGCGCGCCATGACCATGGAGATCCGTGAGGGCCGCGGCGTGGGCAAAAACAAGGACCACATCTTCCTGCACCTGGACCACCTGCCGCCCGAGTTGCTGGCCGAGCGTCTCCCCGGTATCTCGGAGACTGCTGCTATCTTCGCCGGCGTCGACGTGACCAAGGAGCCCATCCCCGTGCTGCCGACCGTGCACTACAACATGGGCGGTATCGCCACTAATCACCTGGGTGAGGTGGTGGTGCCCGACGTAGACGGCCTGCCGGAGCCCGGCAAGTTGTATCCGGACAAGATCGTGCCTGGCCTGTTTGCTGCTGGAGAGGCCGCGTGCGCGTCGGTGCACGGCGCCAACCGTCTGGGAGCCAACTCGCTGCTGGATCTGGTGGTGTTCGGTCGTGCCTGTGCTCAGCGCATCTCCGAGCTGACCAAGCCTGGCGACAAGAAGCGCCCGATGCCCAAGGACGGCGGCCTTAAGGCTATTGAGGACGTGGACCAGCTGCGCTACGCTGACGGCAGCATCTCCACGGCCGAGCTGCGTCTCGAGATGCAGAAGACCATGCAGGTGGACGCGGCGGTGTACCGCACACAAGAGTCGCTGAAGGCTGGTAAGGACAAGATCGACGAGGTGGTGCCCAAGTTCAACGACATCAAGGTGACGGACCGCTCGCTCATCTGGAACACGGACCTCACGGAGACACTGGAGCTGCGCAACCTGCTGGCATGTGCGTCCTGCACCATGCACGCCGCCGAGGCCCGCAAGGAGTCCCGTGGCGCCCACGCGCGCGAGGACTTTACGGGGCGCGACGACGTCAACTGGATGAAGCACACGGTTGCCTACCACAGCGACGACGGCAAGACGCACATCGGCTACCGCGCCGTGCAGGACCAGACCCTGGACGAAAACGAGTGCAAGCACGTCCCGCCCTTCGCGCGTGTCTACTAAGCCTTGGTCTGCGTGGCAGCTACGGGATGGACGTATTTACCACACGGACGCAAAGTACTTTGCAGGAACTCGTAACGAAACCAAGAAAATAAACGTCAGACAATTACTAAGGAAGCCATGCGATGCATTGGTGGTTTGACGAGTGTGTATCTTTTCATTACGGCTGCGCAGAATCGTGGTTTGATTAGACGAACTCACAAGAAACGTGTTTGTGTTGGCATGAAAAGTACAATGGCTAAGCCTTATGGCAAGTTCGATTGCTTTTGCGTTCTTCCTATCGGCGAAAGAGTGATGATTTCATCCATGTCGGAGTTGCGGCTCTGTTTTACTAGCTCATGCTGGTACTGTAGAACGGAAATGATGGCAAGCAACCACGGAGATGCACGGTGCTCGTGGGTATTTCACACCCCACGGCGATTCATCTACCTTAGTATTTTGTGAAGCCAACGATGCAGCCTTTTATAGTGAGCGACTACCACTTCTTGGACGTGGCGCTAGTACAGCAGCGAGATATGGACTAGCTGGGTCACGGAGCTTCTGCTGAAGCTCAAGAAGCTGGCCGAGGTGGTCAAACGCAACGCGATTCATGGGATGTTCCCGAGTGCGTGGAGATCAACGTACATATGTCGCACCGAGTCCATAGCAACAAGGTAGCCACAGAGTAAGCGGTGAACCCAAGTATTGGGGGTATGTGCCACATTTTGGCCAAGCAAACCATTAATAGCAGCTGGACCCTGCTTTTCAACGAAATCATTGCCAGAAGTTCGCCATGCTATTCTAAATTTAGATAGGAACTTTATCTCGTACTAGTAGTATTTGTGCAGAGGAACTATTACGGCAATCGCGGTGCTAGGAC
>JAABLK010000062.1:51568-71512 GCA_012295415.1 Phytophthora chlamydospora | reverse complement strand
GTTCGCGCTCCGAGTTCCCAGACCTGGGCTGCGCTATACACCCCCTGAGCGATCAAGGTTTCATCGGCCTCGCGTCAAGTAGCTCTCGACAAACGCCAGTACAAGAACCCCACAACTGCTGCCGTCAATCTGCTTGAAGAACTGGCTTACGTCGCGTCTCCAGCGTTTCTCGTGAGGAAGCAGAGACAAGAACACTGTCCGGAAAATGACCTCGGTCTGCTTGATTGTGTCCTTGTCATTGCGCGGACCCATTACTTTGTACACGTAGCTCTCCAAACTAATCCCAACACCGCACCAGTGATCCGTATTGGCCCACAGAGCCCCGACAATCTTGTCGCCGCTCATGCGAACTACCGCGTTATCTGTCAGCAATGTTTGCCTGGCCTCGTCCGAGCTTATTCCCATCAGCTGTGTGGTAAAGGTTGTTTTGTGTTTCACCCCGGCCGACTATTCGAATCATCGCATATGGCAGCGGTGGCTGCAGTCATCACCAAGTCATGGGCTTCGTTGTGCATCAGGTCTAACAGTACTTTTTTTCTCCTCCTCGTCACTAACGTAAATGTTGCATATGCACGTGGCTACATCCTCCACGTAGACCGATGATTCACTGCCAAACAGGGGCTCCGCTCTGCGCGCCTTCTACGTCAATATCGCGGATCCACTCGAGGCACTCCTCTATCATCGAAAATCCAATGTTTATCCCGTGCCATGCGCCCATTGTGAACGTGTAGTCTCCAGTTAGTTTAGGGTACGCCCCCGCTCGAACTTTAACAATACTTCGTGATCCCCCAGTTGACGCCCCTGCTTTTTACGATACTCTCGCTGACAGGAATACACTAGCTTGATGCAATGCTAAACCCAGTCCAGAGGAAGGATGGTTCTGCATACTTCAGCATTCTTCTTAGCAGCTCCAGCTTTCACGGCTGGCACTGCTACACACAGGTTAGGGGCTTCGTCCGGGGGGAGTTGAGAGAACGTTGAACTTGCTCAAGTACGCGTTTAGAGCATTGCACGTCACCAACCCTTCGTTGATGCAAAACTGCAGCCCCTCGAGAATTCAAGTCTCTTGAGCATCAGGTCGTACGTATTCGTGAAGGCGGGACTTGATCTCTTCAAACTTTCGTTTCCGTTCGAACTGCTGCTGCTGCCACGTCTTGGGTGGCCTCCCAGTTTGCTTAACGGTTTGACTGACAGATCAAATTTTTGGCCGGCGTTGTGTCCGCTGCTTCTCTTCGGACTGGATCGCCCCCAAATTGATTTCTAGATCGTCGCTATCCACTTCACTGTCACTTGTTTCAATCTCATTGCGTCGCGCCCGTACCGGTGCATGTGCTTCACCATGGGACTCATCATCAGAGCTCTCCACTGCCTTCCCACTTGCGTCACTACTGCTGCTAGCCTAAGTGCTGTCATCGTCCTGCGCAGTGTGCACATGTGGAGATTGCATCCTCGATTGTGCACACTGTCCAGATTGTGCAGATTGTGATCGTGATTGTGCTGATTGTGTTGATTGTGCAGATTGTGGTCGAGATTGTTCAGGTTGGGGGGATTGGGGCTCGTGAGGAGAGGTCGCTTCAAGTGCAGTGGTCGCCCTCTCCAGTGAACCAAAGTCACACACCGTCAGGGAGTGACAAATATTATCGATCAACTTGAGAGCGCATTTGAACTGCCGAGGTTGATAGGGGCTGATGATCTCCGTGATTCGTTGGGTGCTCCGACTTGTCTTGCTGTACTTTTCTGCTTGTGTTCTAGTACGGCGAGGCTTGCTTGGGGTAAATACAGCTTCTGAAAACCCAGTCACTGAATTGTCGTGATCGAGAAACTGCTGCATCATACTTTCAGCGTTGTAACGCCAGCGGTCCGCAATGTGGGTGAACGGAATCAGCGTCTCGTACTTGAGAAGCTTTCGCAGGTACATCAGATGATGATAGGGAAGCTTACGCGTACGACCCAGCATGCAATACGAGGTCCAAGTAGAAGAGTCTACAGTGCAAGTGGTATTCTGGCTGGACAGTACGAAAATTCCATTCGGGCGAGTCTCCACGGCGTAAAATGTACTGATCTCAGCTGCGACATCGTACTGCTCCTTGTCGACAGTAAACGCGTGCCTAATCACGATCTGGTCAGGCTGAGATAATTCCTGGCTCGTGTGGTTGACAACGTCGACAACTTGACTGACACGAGATATCTCCGACGTAAACTGCTTCTCCTTGTAAGTAGCCCACCAAATCAAGCTAGTCAGAGTTTCATCCAATTCCATGTCACGGTTCACGATGGTCTCGATCTTTTGCGATGACGATTCCAAGCGGTTGTTCGTCGAATTGCCATGATGTACAACGTTGCCCCGCAAGTACGACCACCACATCTCTCGACAAGCATCCCAATTGTCAACGAAGTAGGTCCAAAATAAGGGAACCTCGTCGATTTCACCCCTCTCAGTGTCTTCGACGCGCAGCTGCTGCTTCATGTACGAGAAACATTGCTTGCACTCGTCTTCGGAAGTCGCTCGAACAATCAAACTTGCAAGCGGCTTGAGGCGGGATCGTTGAATGACGTTCAATTCATACTCGGTCTTCGCAATCTGTACCTGGATGTACTTGATAGCGTGGAATTGGCAGAGCAGGATGCGTACCTCTGGAAACTCCTCCCTGAAAATAGAAATCTCCGTAAAATCTTTATCCACAACAATCCAGTTCACGCTCGACCAAGACGGATTGCATTGTTTGAACTGCCGAATAGCCACACGCATTGTTTCAGCTCTCTCGTCGGTTATCAGAGCATGTTATTACAACACTAAAACCACAACAGTGCACCATTTAGACAATCGGCTACAATATGCCACAGTATGCCACAATAAATCGCACAATCTCCACAATTTGCCACAAGTCCTGACACAATTGCTCAAGCCCACCGTACCTGCACATGCTGTCCACGACCAAGCGAAACATGGACCCTGAACGAGAAAAGCTTGTAGCGAGGCGCATTGGTACCGTGCGTGGGATTAACCAGCAATACCTCCGGAAAGGCTGAGAACCATGTGCGCATGTGATATGTTTGTATGGTGATGCATCATGCAATGTTCTCAGCACAGTCACACACACAACCTGTTAGCGCTCAGAACAACACGGAAATGACAATGCTATTGTACCGTCTCAACATGACCCAGTGCGCAGTGATTCTTTTCTCAGAAACGATCCTGCGTTTCGGCAACTCTATCCGACAGTGTCGTTCCAGCATCTTCTACGCGCTTCGACTTCACCATCAGATTGTGAACGTCCACCATGTCTGGTTCAGAGTTAGTGTTGTCCCATATATACCGACGAATCTTCCTGCGTGAGAGCCCCACTTTTCGCAGCATGTCGATTGTTGCCACCTCCTTGTCTGCCAACTGAAGACGCTTTTTGGGAAGTCTCTTGAAAGATTGTGGTCCGATATTGTGGTTGTGGCCGGGGTTGTGAACTAAAACCTTGAGCGTGTACGCATCACCATTACGCTGCAGCAACACGTTCAACTGAAGCATGACGTTAGCAGATTAGTCAATTGATAACAAGTAGAATATCAGTCAGCAAGCTCACCTTTGCCTTGCAGCCGATGGAACGAACATTTTGGCGGGGTATTTTCCCGGTGCCGCGGCTCCGATGCCAGCCGGCGTGTGTACACTCGTACACAACGAGATACTAGGGAAATTAATCGTCTTTAAAGAACATCTCTGCTTCGTCGCTGGAAAAAGATGGAAGAAGGGAAATATCAACACACTGCAGTGCACGATTTCGAGCGTGAACTTCACAGGGACCAGTTACGATTTTTTCTTGGGGGGCCCGGAGGCACTGGAAAGAGTCGTGTGATAGACGCAATTGAAGCATTGTGCACAAGCTGGGGGCGCGGTACGTCATCTCCGCGATCTGTGTAGTGCTGTGTCGCGCGAGCATTTCGCGCAGTCCGTCTGGTCGAGGTTTCACGAGGGTCTGGGAACTCAAGAGACGTTATAAATCGGATTATTAGTGACACGCTGTAGACGTCGGTTTACCTGGTACGTCGTCTGGCAGTATTCCTTGAATGACTCCAAAAACTCGTCCGACGAGTCAAACGTTTCGTCTAAGAGACTCCGCACATGCTGCTCCTGCTGCTCAGAATCCGAATTGCTTTCCATGGTGTCGCAAGACGCCTCCTCGTCTGCACTGGAAGACGTTAGACCGCGTGGGGGCCGGTCCGGCCGTTTTCGGGAGCTCATGATGGCAAGACGGCAGGATCACGCGGCAGGCACGTCCGCTCGATCGGGGGGGGGGTTCTGGAATGAATTCCAGCCACTGCTTCACAAACGAAAAAAACGTTAGATTGCCGGCGAAGTTTTGGCTATTTTGGGGGAGAAAGCGTATAATCTACAGACAGAAGTTGAGTTTCGACAGAACCTCGCAACAATCTGCAGACGTGCAATTATTGCTATTGTTCTTGCTATTACAATCCTCGCAAGACTATATCCTATTTGGCGGGACCAAACGTTTAGGACCAAATCTGGGATGTGATCGGCGCAGCGGTTGCTACGCTGCGGTGGTGTTGTTGCGCGGCATGCTGAGCGGCACGTAACCACGTGAGCTGGATCACATTCTAGGCGCTGTTGCACCCGACGCACGTGCTGCACAAGGCCTCGCACGACGTCCCGAGCCACGAGTGCGGCTACGACTACGGATACAGCATCGATTTCCTGCACACGACGAAGAACAGGGCAAGAGCAGAGCAGGAAGCAGATACCGGTGGTTCATCAGACCCACGATCATCTTGTACACTAGCGCGTTGCTGTCGTCGCTGCACCCATTCCAGAGCGGGTGGTCCACCTCGCAGATGGACCTGTCGCAGTACAGCGACACCGACCAGTGCAATGCGCGCCTCGTGGCCGACGACACGTGCCTTCTGTTCCCGGGACGTTCGTCGTGAACGCGTGGATCGTCAGCACCATGGTGGGATCGCGGTGCTGCGGCTACTTCAGCGACAAGTACGGGCACAAGAAGGCCCTCATGGGTAAACGGCCTCTTCATGACCGTGGGCGGCGTCGAGCAGGCGGTGCTCTCCAACGTGTGGCTCTTCGCGTTGGGCCACGTCATTGATGCCGGTAATTTGCCGGCATCTCGTCCGGTACCTCGAGGACCACCTTCAGTAGCACATCAACGAGCTGTCGCCGCCGCGCACGCGCAACACGCTGGGCCTGGGCCTGCAGACCTTCACGACCATCGTCATCTAGATTTTCAAGCACTTGTACAACAAATCAAGAAGTATGACAAGCATTGATAAAGACAAGTTTTTTTAGTGAGGGATGCTGTTACTTCCGTCTAGAAGCAGTTTATTAGTGAAGATGGCAACGTGAACCTGGGCTGTTTCGAGCGAGTTGTGGAGAAGGATGGCCGGCCAAATGGTCAATTCACTCCAAGCTGACGGCATGCCCAACCCGAGCTGGCCGGCATCTCTTTCTTCGAGGACGCCTGTCGGGAAACGAAAAACGTGGCGGTGGAGATCCATCATAAGGCAGCCCCCGAGCATCCAGAGCTGCCATCACGTGGCAGCAACAACCCAGCTTGAACCAGGTTCGACACTCGCACGTTTGATCGGCGATACTAACTTGCCAACCTTGTCCATGCTGTTCGGCCTGCATGATTGGATATCAGCAAGGTCTTCGTCGTCTGCTGTATGTTCTTTAGGTGGACTGGTATCAGTGATATCGCTTACAGTGCATGAAGCTTCTGTCTCAGTTCGTTGGTAAATCAAGCAATGATCTGCTTCAGGCTGCAAGCCATCGTCGTCAGTCCCAAATAGGAAGTCGATGGAGAAGCGAGTGTGGGGTTCCCGCTCTTGCTCATTATGTTCAACACGTTCTTGAACAGCGCCAACGCTAAGTAAATTCTTCTCAGACAGTATTCTGTAGTCTCGTAGTATGTGCGGCGCTGAGCGTGTAGATGTCTGGAATGATGTAACTAGCAGCGAGCGAACTGAACAAGTCCGGATCAGTTCCAGGAAAAGTGGGTTGAGTCGAAGCAAGCGACGTCGTGTGTGCTGTTGTTTCAGCGTGCGGTTGAAGCTCGCGGGCCATGATAGTAAGTACACTGAGGGCGCATTCGCGCCCTACGGCGCCTTCGCCGCGGACACGGACACGGGCGTCTTCAACGAGTTCGCGACCATTGATCATAACAAAAATGAAGTGAGACTCGTACTCGAGATCCGAACTCGCGACACTCGCCCAGCACAATACGTTCAGGAACAATTCACGTCACAATACACCGCACGATCGCAAAAACTATATCCTACCATGGAGGTTTCGTGGAAGGCAACGAGCTCATTGTGTATTTCTCTGTATGCTGCAGCAGTTTGGCTGGAGGAACTGCGGCGGTGAACTACCGTCAAGGTAAAGTGTCGAGCGTCGCGCTGACTTCGGACTTGATCTCTCTCAGCAACGGTGGTGACGTGAGTGGTGCTGCAAAAAATCGGGTTGACAAGGCGGACGACCTGCCATCTTTCCTCCGGTCGACTGTCGAGAATCTCGAACCTTATCAAACGCCCCTCTCGGAGTTCCCAGTAGAACTGGAGCGCTTCGCTGCAGCAGCTGTAAGCGACAGGAAGATGATGCATCGCTGGCGTTTGACAGACTGCTCACTTGTGCTGGTTGATCAGGCTATTGGACTATAGCTACATCATGGCAGTGGACCAGCAGGACGTCGTTCACTCCATCACCACGTTGTAGGTGTTGCACGGGAGGCTCGCCAATGAAAGGCGTGTCTTGCTGACCGTTCTGCTGTATTTTTACATGACACAGGAGACTGGAAAGCAGCAGCATCAAAACGTTTTCGGGCGTCTTCACAAACTAGAAAACTTGAACGTGACACTGATGCTTTGTGATGATCTTCAAGCGACTGAACTATAACTCGATCTTGGGTTTGCTTGTGCAGATCTCTAGGCAGCAACAACTTAACGAATGTCCTCACTGACACCAACAGTTATTCTGAATGTGATCTTGTATCCATTTCCTTCGTGCACTTCGTTGTCTTGTGTACTCATCTTTTGTTTGATAGCAACCTGACTGGCAATTCATTCAGCGTACATACAATCATTTGGCCAAAGCAAATTCCAAGTAATGATGTGTATTTATAAAAGTCCACGACATCAATGAATCCCAATTGAATGGGTTTCATTCCAGCCGAGCACGCTTTTGACCACAACGCTTCGGAAACTCCATTTCTCTCGGGATCTTGAGAAAGTAGGCATCGCACAGCTTGTCCAGACATCGACTCAACGCGTAGCACCCCATTACTACCCGCGCCAACGAAATCAGATCTCCACGCCTTGCTTCCAGCCTTGCTGTTGACGTCCCGGCCTCCACAACAAGGGTGTGGAATGTACTCCTGCAGGCTGCTTCTTGATCACCCTCCTCGATCTGTTCGCGCACGTGTTCGATACGATCCCACAAGGAGTCATACAAAACAACAGGCGAGTTATCTTGTTGATTGGTGCTGCCTTGCAATTGTGATAGCAGCTTGCGCGCTCCTGCCATCATTGATTCTTGGTTCACGGGATACGTCAGTGTAGTCATGTCGTCGGGCACGTGGTCAACTTGGTTGTTTGTGTTCGTGCCGATCGAGTTCTTTATGAATCGCTCCAACTCGTCAACGACAGTCGAAATCTTGATCCGCTTCTTCGGATCAAAGACGCACATCCGAGTGACCAGATTCCACTGATCATCTGTGCAGATCGAAGGTCGAGAAGGCATTTTGCCACTAGTAACATGATACTTCACAGCATATAAATCGAGCATTCCCCACGGTAGACACCCGTACGAGGGTTTACCTTCCTGCATTGCTTGAACAACTCGCAGCGCTTCCACGATGCACATACCCAGAGAATACACGTCGGACTCGAACGTTGGTTTCACTCCCGCTTCCTCGCCTTTCTTGCGAGCCAAGCACTCGGGGGCCACCCAGTGCCACGCACCTGAAATCGGAGCAGTAGCTTGACTGTCCACTTCCAAACTCAGGCCGAAATCAGTCACCTTCGCCTTCAGGTCACTTCCGATCACGATGTTGTTGCCTTTCAGGTCACCGTGCACAACCTCACGCGCGTGAAGGTATTGCACGCCTAGGGCAGCCTCGTGCAACTTCGCCCACAGATCGTCAGGATGTTTTCCTAAGTAACTGACCAGTGTGCCGTGGGTGGCGTATTCGCAGACGAAGAAGGGTCTCCCAATGTGACAAGCACCGAAGAGCCGAACCACGTGCGGGTGGCTAAACCCGAACCAAATGTCGGCTTCCCGGCGGAACATTGCTTTATCCTCTGCTCGCTTGGCAATAATCTTAGGATCTGTCGGTCTCTGGTCAACCGCTGCAAACAGACTGTCATAGCTGCTGGTACTACTACTGCGCCAGCCAACAGCACTTCTTTCACCACGACGTCGGAGTCCAGCCACTTGGCTCGACGTACGCTCCCAAAGCCACCAGAACCCAAAATTCCCCCTTCGTCAAGGATCAACTCGTACCAGGGAATAAACCACTCCGGCGTTAGCGTGGCCGCGTTTTCCACTCCTTCCGTCGCCAGTTTGCTCTCGATCGCATCGTACGTCTTCTTCATCGTCCGAAGTTGCTCGTCCGAGTACTTGTCGTCCGGTTTTTCCATCTCGGACCTCAGAGAATTCAACAGAGCAGACTGCTCTTCCACCGACTTCAAGCGCTGCAAGAGAAGAACAGTGTCGGTGATTCCTGACACAAAAGCCGCACCTTGGTCATGGCGCTGCTGCTGCCATGAGATCTCCGTCTCTTCCGATACTGACTCGCCCAGCGCCTTCAGAAGTGTGTCAACGCGCCGGGTGAAGGAGATCATACTTGTAGTAGTGGCCCGAGTTGAACTCAGCTGCATCGCCCAAGCTTCTTCGGGCGTCATCTTGACAGTCCGGTAGAAGTCGGTGACAAGAGAGTAGAATCTGTCGACCAGGCGTTGGCTCTGCTCTGTTGCTCGAAGACGAGCGCAGATGTGTTTGAGTTTGGTGAGCAACTGACAGTGTCCAATGTTACCGCTGCCGTTGATGTACTTTTCCAGCGTATGCCACCGCTCCTTTATTTCCCCCCCCCCTTGCATCCTTCGAAGCAGCTTACAGTCTCAAATTCTGGCTGGGGGACGTCTGGACGCCCTTCAACGGACAAATGCTCAAGCTCGGTGATAATGGATGTCAAACTGGGCCGTCCATGAGGGTTGTGACGGCACATCCGCCACACCAATTTACGACTGCGCCGAACAAAATATGGATCAGCATTACGGACAAATACATCACCGCCACAGGGATTATACTCGTCATCTTCGTCGTAGGGAACACTCGCGTATGTACCTGCATTCCACGTCAATTTGTAAAATCGTGCGATGCTTTCATCTTCGGTAAACCATGGTCTCTTTCCGCTTTCAGCTTCAAGAATGCACATTCCAAGCGAGTATACATCGGACTCTCGTGAAGGTGGGTTGCCTTCTAGCACCTCAGGCGACTGCCAGCGCATCGATCGAATCACAGAACGCGGACGATTCGCCACACCAGTCGATCCGAAATTCGAGAGCTTCGCCATCTCGTCATTGCCAATCAAAATGTTACTGCAACGGAGATCGCTGTGAATGATCCCACGCTCATGCAGATATTCCAGTCCCAATGCCGCCTCGTACAGAAATTTTGCCGTCCGCGGCTTCAGGTTGTGACTAGCTGAGGATGAGGACATCGTATACTCTGCTAGCGACCCCTGGCTGGCATACTCGCACACGAAGAAGTTCACGTTGGGCGCGGCCTGGCAAACGCCGTACAGTTTCAGCACGTTGGGGTGGCGCAGCTCCTGCCACGCGCGCACCTCCTGCTCGAACGTCGAGCCCGAAGCATCTGGAATAAACAGCTTCACGACGGCATCTGCACCCAACCATTTCACACGAAAGTCACCGCCGGTGTTTCCCTGTTCATCGAATTCACATAACTCCACCTCGGACGGTGGAATTTGAATGCTGCGATACGCATCAGAGGCCAACAGCTTGACACCTGTATGCGTCGTACTTCGTTGGGCGGGCTGGGCGAACGGCGTAAGTAGACGCACAATGTCAGTGTATCCGTAGTCAGACGCTATTCGAATTGCTGTGTGTGCTTCGCTATTTTTCAAATTGACGTCAGCGTTGCCTTCATTCACCAGAATCCGCACGACGTCCGTGTGACCCCCACGGGCGGCCTCCATTAGCGCTGTCCTTCCGTAGTTGTCCTGGATGTTCACGTCGGCGCCGCCTTCATTCACCAGAATCCGCACGACGTCCGTGTGACCCCCACGGGAGCCCCACATCAGCGATGTCGATGCGTCTTTCTGCTGGATGTTTACGTCGGCGCCGCCTTCATTCACCAGAAACTTCACAACATCCACGTGACCACCATCGGCAGCCAACATCAGTGCTGTCCATCCGTTCTTCAGCTGGATGTTGACGTCTGCACCGATTTCTTCAACTACTTTCCGCACGCCGTCTATATGACCACCACGGGATGCCTCCATCAGCGTTGTCCATCCGTCCTCCTGCTGGACGTTCATGCCGGCGCTGCCTTCATTCACAAGAAACATCATAACGTCCGTGTGACCAGCATCAGCGGCCCGCATCAGCGCTGTCCTTTCGTAGTTGTCCTGCATGTTCACGTCGGCGCTGCCTTCATTCACTAGAAACCTCACGACATCCATGTGACCACCATAGGCGGCCTCCATCAATGCTGTCTTTCCGTCCTTCTGCTGGACGTTCACGTCGGCGCCGCCTTCATTCACAAGAAACATCACAACGTCCGTGTGACCAGCATCAGCGGCCCGCATCAGCGCTGTCCTTTCGTAGTTGTCCTGCATGTTCACGTTGACGCCACCTTCATTCACTAGAAACCTCACGACATCCATGTGACCACCATAGGCGGCCTCCATCAGCGCTGTCCTTCCGTCCTCCTGCTGGACGTTCACGTCGGCGCCGCCTTCATTCACTAGAAACATCACAACGCCCGTGTGACCCCAACGGGCGGCCCGCATCAGCGCTGTCCTTTCGTAGTTGTCCTGCATGTTCACGTCGGCGCCGCCTTCATTCACTAGAAACCTCACAACATTCACGTGACCACCATAAGCGGCCTCCATCAGCGCTGTCCATCCGTTCTTCTCCTGGATGGTCACGTCGGCGTCGCATTCATCCACCAGGAACCGAACCACCTCGAGGCGACCTTCGCGAGAGGCCGACATCAGCGTTGTCCATCCGTCGTTGCGTTGGATGTTCACATCGGCGTCGCATTCATCCACCAGGAACCGAACCACCTCGAGGCGACCTACGCGAGAGGCCTCCAGGAGCTCTTCTTGCTTGTCCAACCCGCTGCCTTGCTGCACCAACAGCCGTAGCCGCGTAACCTCTTCTGCCTCAACGTTATCTCTGCTCTCGTCTGCCTCCTCCTCCCTCTTTTGTCTCCCACTTTCGTCTCTCGTTGATCCTCCAACGGCATCTGCCATCTGCGTCGACAGTGGAGAAGTGAGACTCGAGCTCCACGCGCGCAAAGCCCCCGTGCATCAAGAATCTGACCCACTCCCCTTTTCGAGCGGTGGACTCGGCGGTGGGTTCAAAAAGCTCAGAAGGAAGCACTGCGCTTATGATTTATCAAGCCGCTCCATCTGCACGTTTCGAGGCCTGAAATCGCCTCTGTCCTTCTGGGAGAAATCGGCTCGGGATCGGCGTCTGCCACGTGTCGACTTGTCCACTGCCGCCCAGACGAAGAGGTCAAGAGAAGGAGACGCTCACGTGGAGACCCGCGAAAAGGCCCTCGAAAGCCTGCGCTTCCATCATCGCTTGGTCGTTTTCCAGCCAGCCACTTCAATAGCAAAAGACAGGAGCGGCGTTTGCTGCAAGTGCGAGGGATGGCATTTGGACCTGCAGGACAAGAGTTTCCATGGCGTCTGCTGACATCCTGTGGACCAAGTGCTTCGCCTGAAAACGCCACGAAAGCTTGGAGGTGCAGCTTGAATGTCTCCTGCAAGTTCCTCTTCTGCAAGTTTCGGGCAGTCTTTGAGACACCTGACAATAAGGAAGAGCAGTGGGCCCACTGACCTCGGAGCCAGGATCGAGGAAGACGAACACCGTCCCGATACCCGGACTGCCGGCAGTCGAGAAAAGGAGCACACGGCGGGGCTGCGTTGGGGATGCAACACTCAGGCCAATCTTACAGAGGAGAGGGCCCTACACGCCGAGCCTCGAGGGGAGACTCTGGGCTCGAGTGGTCGAAGCTCGCAACCAGCATAATCTCCGCCGTAGGCGACCGTGCGATGCTTGGCGCCAGATTCTGGCGCTACGGTTTCATCTTCCACGGTCTCTCCTGGGTCTTCAGGAAGAACGTCCTAGTCCCGGCTGCCACGCCCTTCGACGTCCATCAAGCTCGTTTTCCCAGGTCAACTACCACGTGACCCCGGGATTCTTCGTGGCACTGCTGCCGCTACGACGTCCACCGCGTCAACGGCCCGTGCCCGAGGGTGTCGGGTTCGTGGAAGGCATCATCAAGAAGGGCTTGTACTGCAAGTGTACATGGGCACCGCGGTGTTCGGCCGCTGCAAAGGCCAGGCCCACCCAAACTGGTGCCCGAAAACGTCGGCCAGTCCGAGCTGCTGCCGGAGGAAGAGGGTGTGCTGTCGGCCGGACAGACAGACTAGCGCGCTCTTGGCGCTCTGGAAGAGCATGCTCCTTCTCCTTTGGCCAGCTCTAACTCCATCATCTGCTTCAGCTCAGCGGCCTCGTCCAGCGTCGCAACAACCTCGAGCGAGACAACCTCCAACTGCTTCTTCACGGTCTCCACCGCCGAGGCCACCTCGGGGTTCTCCGTGGGCGAATCGTGGCGTTAACCACGTGCAACTTGAAGGCCAAGTGGTTCTCGTGGGCGTTGGCAGAAGTGAACGTCTTGTTGCACGCCACGCACTGGAGCACTCCGCCGTCTTGATTTACTCCTTACGCGTGCATTGGGCATCGGTGCACCTCCTTCTCCTCGAAGTGCTCATCCAACTGCTTCTACACCATTCGGTGCCAATTGATATCACGTGAAACATTGCCACAACATGGTGTGATTACACAATCACGATTGTGTGACGCTAGCCGGTTGAAGATCATCAAAGCTGCGTGAGCTCGAGCTCACTTCCCAATCCAAGCACCAAGCACCCCATCTCTCCAACACCAAGCCAGTCATGCCCACGCTCTACGTCGGCACATACACGCGCAAGGAAGGCCACGTGGACGGCCACGCCAAGGGCATCCACGCCTACTCGTTCGACGAGGCTAGCGGCGCCTTGAAACTTCTCAAAGTGACCGAAGGCGCGGGCATCAACCCGTCCTACGTCTTCGGCTCGAGCTCCACGCTCTACGCTGTGAACGAGAGCAACGAACCTTCATCCCTGCATCCAGGCCAGGAGACGGGCTTCGTCTCTGCCTACCGCATGGGCAAAGACGGCGAGCTCACGAAGCTCAGTCGCCACGAGACGGGCGGCGCCTTCACGTGCCACGTGGCGCTGAGTCCCAAGGGAGACTTCGTGTCTGTTGCCAACTACGGTGGCGGCAGTCTGTCGATCTATCCGGTGCAGGCGGACGGCTCGCTGGGCGCGGCGTGCGACCACCACCACTTCGAGGGCGCGAGTCTGGTCATTCCGGACCGCCAGGAAGCTTCGCACATCCACAGCACGGCCTGGACGCCGACGGGGCTGGTTGCTGCTGACTTGGGCAATGACCGCGTGGTGCAGTACACGCTGGACGTCGCTAACAAGAAGCTGGTGGACGAGCATTTCATCGTGGCTGCTCCGGGCTCGGGTCCGCGCCACTTCGCGCTGTCCCCGGAGCTCGGCGTGGGCTACGTCGTCAACGAGCTCGACAACACGGTGACCGTGCACCCATTGGACGCCAAGACGGGCAAGCTGGGAGCTGAAGTGCTGCAGAACATCTCGACGCTGCCCAAGGACTACTCGGGCCCGGCGGCGCTGGCGTCCGACGTGCACGTCTCGAGCAACGGCAAGTTCGTGTACACGGCCACGCGCTTCTACCACAGCATCGCGTGCTACAAGATCCTGTCGGACACGCGCCTTGAGCTCGTGGAGATCATCCCCACGCGTGGTGACACGCCGCGCACCATCCTCGTGTACAAGGACTTCGTGCTGGCGCTCAACCAGGACACGAGCAGCCTCGACGTGTTCCGCGCCGACCCCAGCACGGGCAAGCTCTCGTACTCGGGCCACTCCGTCGAGTGCCCGTCGCCGTCGTCCATGTTCATCGCCCAGTAGATCGTAGAGCTTGAGGCCCACGTAGCACCTTGTCATCACCGCTAAGAGCCTCAATAGACCTCGATCCTTGGGCCGCACATAGTCGAGTTTTCTTCCACCTTCATAGACAGACGCGATGGCAGGCGTGGCGCTCGTGACGGGCGGCAGCCGCGGCATTGGCTTCGCTGTGGCTCAGCAGCTCCACCGTCGGGGCTGGCAGGTGGCCATCACGTCTCGGGACTTGGGACGGGCGCAGCAGGCCGCGCAGCAGATCTCTGCGGACGTCCTGCCGCTGGCGTACAGCTGCCCCACGCGTGGCGACGGAGACGATCCCAGTGGCGCTGCTGCTCAGTTAGTCGCTCAAGTCTCCAAGGAGCTCGGGGCGGGACCTTCCACGCTCGTTAACGCTGCTGGGATCTCCAAGGACGGCCTGCTGCTGAGACTCAAGGACGCCGAGCTGGACGAGCTACTGCTCACGAACCTCGTGGGGCCTATGCATATGTGCAAGGCGGTGGCTAGAGGCATGATGCAGCGACGCCAGGGCAGCATCATCAACATCGGCAGCGTCGTGGGCGCCGCCGGCAACGTGGGGCAGGTAGGCTACAGCGCGTCCAAGGCGGCGCTCGTGGGCGTCACCAAGACGCTGGCCAAGGAGCTCGGCACCCGCAACATCCGCGTAAATCTGGTGGAGCCCGGCTTCATCTCCACGGACATGACGGACGCCATGACGGATGCGGCTCGGGAGCGTGTGCTGGGGAGCATCCCGCTGGCTCGGTTCGGCAAGGCGGAAGAGGTCGCTCAGCTCGTCGCGTTCCTGGCGGGGGACGAGGCTTCCTACATCACAGGACAATGCATTCGCATCGACGGAGGACTCGTCATCTAACGGGGGAGCTCGAGTCTTTGCTGCTGGTGCTGTGTCCGCATCAAGGGAGGCAATAGGCAATAGAGTACTGTAGTTAGTGGCTATCGCTACGACTGGAGGCTGGAGGCCAAGTGTGTGGGTGGTCTGGACTCCGTAGTGGGCTTCTGCTCAAGACAACGAAATACACAAAGCAGTTGTCAGCTCTGGTCTGTAGTCGCTCGCCTGTGGGTGTCAATTACCTTGTCGGACGGCTGAAATGCAAGTACGGACGGGTGTGCAGTCGACCTCCGCTGGTGGCCCAGCTGAGCTTCGTTGATCTCTTTGTTCAGCCACGTGATCACTACGAACAGCACGAAAAGCACCAGTACCACAATGTTAGATGCAAACCCTCGTGGATCCAAGGTGTGGAACCCCTACCTTGTTGGTTTGATGCCAATAATTTGTTGCTGTCCTCCAGTTTCTTGCTCAGCTCCTTTATCGTGTCCTGACGAAAACGACACAAAAACTCTGGTGAGTCCACGATCACCTTGTAACACAGCGTCCACGTCAAGCTTGCGCACCTTCAACTGAGCAATGTGCTCGTCTCGCTTGCGGATATCTTCCTTCGTCGACTTCAGCTCCAGCAGCGCTTCTTCACGCTGCAGCTGTTTTTCCTCGACGAACTACGAGATAAACCACTCCCAACGTTAGGATCGGACGCTCCGACAGCACAAGAAGCCATCGTACCTGTTCTTGCTGCTTGATGATCTTCGCTTTCATCCGCATCTTGGACTTCAGTGAGCGGTTTTCGTTCTGTATACGCTCGATGATCTCGTTGCCCTAGATGAATCAAAGACGTTAGCCACCACCCAAGCACAACATTTCCCCAAGTCATGACCTGCCCACCTTGTTGATTTCCGAGATGCTGAGCTCTAACTTCTGTTGTAGCCTTGCGTGGTTATCTCGGTACATCTTGAGCGATTCGTCAACTTCTTCATTGTGCAGCTTTGCCGACTGAAGCAGATCCGTGGTCTTCTTGATCACTTCCTCCTTGTCTGCAAGCTGCTGCTGCAGCGCATCTGCGCGCACCTGCAAGGCGTTAATCTGCTTCTCTTGCTGGAAGGTTTTTTGGTCGAGCTCTTTGTTCTGCGTGCGTAACGCATCCACTTCCTCGGTGAGGGCGCTTCTGCCCTGACTGAGATCCTGCGACTGCGCCCGCAAGTGGTCGATCTGCATTTCATGCTGGTATTTCTGCTTGCTCAAGTCTTGCACCTGTGCCTCGCTAGTCTCCGCTGCCGCCTTCACTGCTTGGAGCTTCTCAACAGGTAAATTGTCGAGTACAGTCAGCACCAAGCGCACGCCTACACTGCATCAAGAACCACCCACCTCTTTCTCGTATCGCTCCACTAACGCATCGATCTTGGCGTTCAGTTCCCCCTCTCTCTGCTTGAGCGCAGCAGCTGCAGTCTTGCGCTGGTCTTCCAGCTCATCAGCGAACCTCATCTTCTCCTGTGACAGCGTCGATTCAGCCTCGTACCCCAGCGCCGACAGTTGCTGTTGCAGCTTCGCCTCGCTCCTCTGCGTGATCTGCAGCTCCTCACTCGTCTGCTTCAAGGCCGTTGACAGCGATCTCTTACTCGCCCCAACCTGCGCCAATCTCGCCGCTAAATACGCCTTAATCGCCGCGTCGTCTCCCGGGAAGAACCGCAACGACAAGTGCGTCAACTGCTTGAACGGGTTCGTCTCCACGATACTAAAAACCGACTGTCCATCGGCGTCCAGCGTGTTCAACACCGCCAAATAACTGCAAAACAATCATCAATTTCCGGTCCCTAAAGCCCCAGAAAACTTCATTTGCTCACCTCAACGGCACGGGCCCTGCGGACCTCGTCTTTTGACAATACTCCTCCTCCCGATCCTCTTCTTCGTCCTCTTTTTCCTCCTCTTTCTCCTCTTCTTCTGCAATTTTCTTGCTGTCCTTGAGACAGCATTGCAGCAGCTCAATGAGGTTACTGGGGAACGTGGCAAAGTCCACGAGCAGCCGCTGCTGCGCCTTGAGCTCGTGGAACTCCTCCTCACTGACGCTCCAGAGATACAGGAAGTACGGGTCGGCGCCGTCGTCGTCCGTGATCTCCACGCGCATCACGCGCTCCTTCTGGTTCTTGGCATTGTTTTGCTGCAGCCAATAGAGGACAGTTAGAGGCGTTGTTGCTGGCTGTAGAGGGGCAGAAAGGAGACACGCACGCGCAAGCCCGTGAGCAGCCGGATGGTGAGCGGTATCAGCTTCTCGTCGCGCGCGGGCTCCTGCACCAGCACGTGGAAGCGCCGGTCGAACAGCGGCGCCTCGCGGTCAAACTCCTCCATTCTCGGCTTGGCTGAGTGCGCACGAACTTTACTGCGTACATCCACGCACTTTACTACGTACTCTCACTAAAAAGGACAGAACCGGAGGTAAACGCATTTAGCCGAATACTTATAGTAATTCAGTTGGAGTCCTTTAGTAAACGCTAGTCAACCCCCGGTTCTGTTCAACCACTTCTGATTGGACAGAACCGGGAGTCCAACAGTAAACGCAAGTCAAACCACTTTTCGATCCTATTGGACCCCCGGTTCTGTCTTGCCACTTCTGTCATGACCGAACCTGGGGTTGACTTGCGTTTTCTAAAGGACCACCACTTCTGTCATGCCAAAGTGGCAGGAGCCTCCCGCTTCTGGCCATTTTTGCTCCGTTCGTACCAACAAATGGCAAACTAAATTCAATACAAACGCCAAGTCAAGGTGAAAGTACGTAGTACAAAGGAGAATGTATAAAACGCATCATGCCCGGAAGAGCTAGAAGTTGCCGCGCAGGCGGCGGCTCTGAGTGGTGGTGTCGGCTTCAAGGCCGGCATCAGCAGATAAACCAGCATCCGCGTTCAGGCCGGCACCAATGTTGAGACCAGCGTCAGCAGATAGGCCAGCATCACTGGAAATGCCGGCATCAAGCTCAACCCCGACAGCAGCACCGTAGTTTCCGCCGACTCCGACACCTGCCGAAAGACCAGCTACGCCAGCATTAGCGCCAACGCCGACACCAGCCGACAAACCGTGGTTGCCGCCAAGCCCGAGGCCGACTGACACACCAGAACTGCCGCCGAGACCAAGACCAAGCGAGAGACCAGACAGACCACCACCGTTCAGGCCGGCATCGACATCCGCGTCCACCTGGAGACCTGCGTCGCCGCTCAGGCTGCCCGCCACTTCGCCATCGACCTGGAGACCAGCGCCACCGTTCAGGCCGGCATCGACATCCGCGTCCACCTGGAGACCTGCGTCGCCGCTCAGGCTGCCCGCCACTTCGCCATCGACCTGGAGACCAGCGCCACCGTTCAGGCCGGCATCGACATCCGCGTCCACCTGGAGACCTGCGTCGCCGCTCAGGCTGCCCGCCACTTCGCCATCGGCCTGCGTGTCAGCACTGCCGCTGATTCCGTCTGTCGGTGCCCGAGGGCTATCTAGTACTTGTTTGGCAACTTCGTCGGATGCGTTGTTGGTGATCGTGTCCTTTTGGGTAGCGGACTCGCCTTCAACGTCGGTAGGATAGAAGTTTTGTGCTTGAGTCTTAGGCACTGAAGTGAATGCAGCCGCGCTCTTGGTGCTTGGGACAACCGGGACGGTTGGAGCTGGCGTTGCCGCATCGTAGACCATCTCGCAATCGTTGGTGTGGGTGCTTCCGGCCGAGGCCGTGAAGTCCGAGAGCGCAACGGCCACCGTGAGCAGTTGAAGGAATGTCTTGCACGACAGCATTGTTGTTGTTGTTGAGGGTATACACCAATAGGTTGACAAGTACGGACAGGTGCAGGGACAAACGGAACAGGACTTGGGACTCGAGTGAACGAGTGAAAGTTGGTGAATGAGCTCGAATGGAGCGCGCCCCTGCAGCAGCGACCAACGGATTCATCCTCCGGATGTAGGCCATCAAGCGAAAACATTGGCTCCAGAGCGACGAGTAAACGGTGAGGACGCGGAGTTGTACTTCACGAGTTGTCGGCATAATTGTGGCGCAGCATATGACGTCCATACCCTCTCTCGCCACGGTCAGAGTTTATTCCAGCACGTGGCGAGCTCTCTGCTTCCAGTCCTCTTCAACCCGTGTAGCGCCTCTATCTCTGGTCGATCTTATCGGGCTACTATCAACTGGCGAGCATAAGATGTTGATAACTGGCATGTGTATCCGTTTCCACTCACCACCTTCTTTTGGCATGAGTATCTTGTAGACGTGATCGATCACAATGTGGAGCGTGCTCGCAGATGGAGAGGCCACTTGGAGCTCTCGAGGAAAGCACGGTTAAGTTGCAGTCCGAGAGATCACATTCAGGCGAGTGTTAGTGGCACGACTGCTCCAAATTGCAAACCGAGATCAACCAACAATGGGCTGCACATAAGCTTGTATTGAATGATACACATCTACACAACAAACGTCAGGAGCTACCTCTCCTTCCAAACGTGGAGGCGATTAAAAGCCCCGAAGACGACGGGAACTCTGTTCCGCACCACTCACAAGATCCGAGAAATCTAGGCCAGCACCTCCGTTGCCCTTGATTCCAGCGGCACCGTGAGCTCCGCCATCAATCCCTCCACGGATTCCACCGTGGGCACCTCCGTTGGCGCCACCGTCGACGCCAATACCTCCGTGGACGCCGCCATTCGCACCTCCATTCACGCTGCCGGAAACATCGCCTCCGCCTGAAATGCCAGCACCACCGTGGGCACCTCCGTTGGCGCCGCCATTCGCTCCGCCACTCACGCTGCCGGAAACGTCACCTCCGCCTGAAATGC
>JAABLK010000062.1:0-51483 GCA_012295415.1 Phytophthora chlamydospora | reverse complement strand
AGCACCGCCGTGGGCACCTCCGTTGGCGCCGCCATTCGCTCCGCCACTCACGCTGCCGGAAACGTCACCTCCGCCTGAAATGCTAGCACCGCCATCAACCTGGCTACCGATTCCGGTGTCAGCACCACCGCCAACTCCGTTGGAGTTGTCTTGCTGGGTGTCCGAGCTTCCATCGACGGCGCTTTTATCGGTTGGATTGGTGTTTGGACGGGCAGGTGTCGTCGGGAAGGGTGTTGCGTTGTCCAGGACTTGGCAGTCCGTTGCTTTCGCAGAGAAAGCAATAGGCGTGAAGTCGGATACTGCGATGGCTACCACGAGCAACTTGATGAACGTCTTGGTCGAAAGCATTCTTGACGGGGAATTTCCTCGACTACAGGGGAAACTGGAACAAAAAACCAAACAGGAACTCGATGCGCCACTTGAGTATGAGCGCGAGAATTGAAGAATGAGGTCTAGTTGCTAGGTACTGCGTTGCCTTTCACGGGCATGCCTCGAGGTAAGCGGCTACAGGAGGACCCCATGATCCCATGTTTTGTCATCGCCTGGACGATGCCGCGTATGGATGGTCGCCACTCCACGTTGTAGACGACAGCGGCCAACACGAATGGAAGTCTCGAGCTCTTCAACTGGTCGCGCAGCAAGTTTCCATTGGACTTTCCAATGGTGCCATAGTCTTATGACAGCTGGACTTCGCCACGTGATGAAAGATTTCTCGGTTGTCCAGACAACGTGTTGCAGCTGGATGTCGGACAGGTGCTAACGGCGTCGGCCAGCCTGTCAACGCATGAACTAAACAGCCATGAAAACTGCATCTAACCCACGCAACGGTCTGACGTGTCCTTACGGCTTCAACTTCCATCCACGAGTTGCGATTGAGCCACGAGCGCAGGGTGAAAGCATTTGTCATTTTATTTTTGCTGTTAGCTGCGGTGCAATCACAGCTGCATGTAGTTACAGTCGGCGGATGCCAAGGTGGCGAGGACGGGGTGTGGTTTTGCTGCTAGCAGCTGCTTGAGTACTAGAGCGTTGCGCATTGTCCGATCATCCACAACTTTTAGCGGGCGGGCTGGAAGTACCGAGCTTCCAGTGCTGGCGTTTGCATTAGCGCTTTCTTCCAAGTACATTTTCGCGTCAATTGTCCCTTGACGTGTTGCCGCGTGATTGAGTTCCTCGATCTCCAGCTGTCGAAGCCACTCGGCAGTCGACCTCCCAGCAATGAACACGTCACGCTGGCTAAAGCCCCGCAGGATCCCTAATAGCTGCTTGGTTCCAGCACAAGACTCACGGAAGTCAACAGCGCCACAAACGCCGTTCACAATGAGCGCTCTTGAGAAAGTAGCTGCTAGATCGTGTTCCTCCGAGCCACCAGGCGAAGCTTCCTGGCTCAGTGAGCCGGCAAGAGACTGCATGGCGATAGGCCCCACGTCCAAAGCACGAAATGTCCACTCAAACTCAAATTTCGCAGGAGGAGGAGTTGAGCTCAATCCCTCTTCACCTTCTTCATCTGCATCGTCGCCTTCCGATTCGGACCACAAGGAATTCAACACGCTCGCTTTTCCTTCCGCAACACGAGCATTAGCCAAGCAGTGGACGCTTACGTCTGCGAACGTCCGCCAGCCCGCACTAGGGGCCTGATACGCCTGGTTGAGAACGACATGGGCTCTCTCACCTTCGTACGTGGCGTGGTGCTTCTGCTCGAAAACGTCCACGTCGTCCGGTTCCACTAGCGGCTTTTGCCTCGCGCTCTTTATCTCCGACGCCCTGCGCCTGCGGCTTTTCTTTCCACGGTCCTCTTCTTCAGCCTCGTCCTCCTCTTCCTCTAGCTCTTCATCGTCCTCTTCCTCCTCTTCGACGACGGCAGCACTGTTCAGATCCTGCTCTTCTAGAGACGTATCGCCTACAATCCAGTCGATTGGAAGCATCAGGCGCACACATTTACGGCTCGCTTTCTGCTGCAGCCTTTCCACCGCTGGCACAAGCAGATCCCAAAGACCAAGGGAGCGTGCTCGCCCTAATGGGAGATGCAAATCGGCCGCCTTGTCGTCCCCAATTTCTTCCGAGATCGTATCATAGTTTTTGGCGCCAACATCAGTCTCTGCCTCTTCCTCTAGCCTTTCCTCCTCAACTTCATGCTTGACACTTTGGTGGCCATGCACGATCGACGTTCTCGTCTGCTTAGCGTGCAGAACTCGGTACAGACTCATGGCCACTTCGCCGACAAAGTAGATTTCATGGACGCTTTCCAGCAGGCCATCAATCAGTCGTAGCTTCGATTCCAAGCTCTTGCCACCGACAACTGCAGTGAGTACACGATGATGGCTCTTCCCACTGCAAACCAACATTGGCTGCAGCGTCTGGGACCACGTTTGGACTTCCTGGTAAAGCGCTGGCCCCACAACAATTGGTGGTGGAAAAGATCTGCCTTCCGACTCGGGACTATCCGCAGCAAAAGCGAACACGCCTTCACACTGCTGGGACGGAATTCCATCCAGAATGCAGGCTTTCGCCATGCGCGCCAGTTGAGTGCGAAGTGCTTCGGCGCCTTGCTGGGTTAATTCCTTCCCTGTGGCCGTGAGGATACTCAAGTCGTGGGCTAAGGACGGAGGGCTCTCTGCAGTGGGTGCGGACACAGGCACAGCGGACGTTCCAGGAGTGCCGGGCTTTCCTTTTGCTGGGGCAGCGACGGACGCTTTCTTCCCAGCACCCGCCGCGGGTTTCTGTGTGTCCGGGACGGCTGGCGTCGTCGGCTTGGACGCCAACTCACGCTTTCGAGCAGCATCTACGAGGATGCCAATGCCCGCAGCGTCTAAATGCTCGAGTAGTACGATTCTTGGAGCCATCGCAGCCCCCAACTGATCAGTAGAACTCACACCCGAGTCCTGGATCAAAGCCCCGTTCTCGACTCCGCCGAGCGAAATGGACGCATTCAGCTGCTGCTCTTTGCGTCCAAAGTCAATCTGACCCTGCGCTTCCTCGACTGAAGGGCAGAAAACGACGTCCTTCTGCACTGCACGCTGCAGCACCGGAGCTACACTTCGAAGCGAGAGCTGAAACGCCAGGCGTTGCAGCAAACCATTCATGATCGTTGCTTCCGTTTCCCCACCTTCTTCAACTCCTGGAGTCTTGTCTTCCTCTGCCTCCCCCGACATTTGATTTGAAGCCGGGACTTTCAGTTCAGCTTGGGCAGCACTACGCAGCAACTTACACATCTGCTTCGTCAGGGGCGGTCGACTCAACTCGCTCACAAGAAGGACCGTATGAACAACAGGACTGGTACGCGCCAAAGCACTCAGCACCTTCTCCAACGAGTCTGCAGCCTGGGCAACTTTGGCGGGAACAAACGTCGAGTGTTGAGTCAAGTCTTGCGAGAAGCGCCAAGCCAAGTCAAGCTTACGCGGGGCGTCTTCAACCGGTACAGCAGCTTCCATTTCCACCTTAACCAGTGAGAACCACGGCGCCAGATCCAAGTCGACTTGCATCAGCAGCACGCCAGAGTTATCAAACACCTCCGGACTGGCTGCTTCAGTGCTATCGACACTCTCAATCGCCCGTGGCAATTGACTCGTCGAGGCTTGAGCGCTTGTCATCTGCTCGTTGATGGACAAGTAGGACGCCTTATCTGGAAGCCACATGCCCTGGCTTCGTCGCCTTTCCTGCTCAAACAACGTCTGGTGACCCAGATCACCGCCGACAGCTTCGTCAATTGCGCGTACAAGCAGCTTTGCGACGCCGTCGATCTTGGCGGCGTGGACAGTAGTCGAGTTGTCACTGATATTCATCGCCTGTGCAATTTCGCAGACTACAGGCGTCTCACTGGCCAGACTTCCGAGTCTCTCATGCAGTCGCTCCTGCAACCGTGCAGAACTGTAGGGGGCGGTGTAGGCGGAGTACCGCATCGTGTCAAAGGTCTCCTGAAGGTTCGGCTGCAAGGCATTTATCTCACCTTCCAGCTCTTTGCGGCGAGCAAGTCGCTCCTTCTTACGTATTTCACGAGGGCTCAGACGTGGACTCTTGCCAGCCTTACTCTCTGCATTTTCATCATCTTCTTCTCCATCGCCAGACTCTTCATCTTCTTCTTCGTTCTCCTCTTCTTCATTCTCGTCTTCCTCCTCCACATCCTCGCTCTCCTTCTTCAATTCCTGAGTTAATCGCCCGATCTGCGTCTGCTGTGCTTCATCTGCCATCTTGCACAGCTCGCGAAGTGTTTCCAAGCGCCAATTCCATTCCTGCGTAAGATGAGAGGGCCCTTTCTCTGCTTCTTGCTGACTACCCGCTTCAGCACTCGGATCCTCCATGCTGCCAGTCTGCTCTGGTAAAACTGCAGCAGGGACGTCATTACTCTTGTCCACACCCTCCGAGTCTCCAACATCCAGAGCGTGTTCCTTGTTGGCCTCGTCTTCCACGGTGACTGGCAATTGTACGGGCGTGAGAGCTCGCAAAACCCCTTGCGCTCGCTCGTAAAGCGCGTGACAGCCACTCACGAAGCTTGGGCTGAAGTAGACGTCACCGAATTCGGTCGATGCGTTCTGCTCGTAAAACCTCGTCAGCTCTTCTCGTGGACCCAATTCACTGAAAACAACCGCTTCAGGAGGCCTCACACCGTCGAGGATTTCATCCACCAGGTTCGCCACGAAGAAGTGACTCTCACGCTGCTCCACGCGCGTAAGTTGCATTTCTCGACGCCCCCACGCTGCAAAGTTGTCTTGTGCAACGCAACGCAGTCGCACTTCGACTGGCAACTCCTGTTCACTATCTGCATCGCCACCGAAGCAAATGCGAGGCTGAGGGTCAGCGTCCAGCAGCCACTTTTCCAGGAAAACGCCGGACCGGGACGACTCGAATGTGAACACAAACTGCTGCGTCTCTCCGGGCAGTAACGTGCCTCCCAGCTTCGAGACCGACATCGTGGTAGCGCGCTCGAGTTCCTGCTCCTCTCGTCTAGTTCGGCGTCCACGCAGACAGCTCGTCAGCTCCGCGTTGCCGTCTTCGAAAGGTGCGCGCCACCACTGATAGTGGAGAATTGTGGTGCCATCATTCGTGATTGACAGCGAGCGCTGCTCTTGCTCGCCTACCGGCGTGTAGAAGCTCAAGCGAAGAGGCTCAGCGCCGCTGCTTTCCGTAGTCGAGATCGGTTCTTCCCCAGCTTCGGCAACGTGGACAATCCTCAAACTTGGGCCTATGAACTGGTTAGCCGCCTCATTTGTCAGCCTAGTTTTCGGGGAACTCGGGCTTGCGTAGGACCGCAGTCTACGACGGCGTGAAGCTTCATCCGTTCCTGCCGAATACATTCGTACAGACCCTTCGTCGTCATCTTCAGGGTCGTTCTGCTCCGTGGTGCCCGATGCCCAAGCAAACAAATCTGACGTCCCAACGGCTAAATGGCTGCTGGAACTGTGCTCCACCTCATGAGGTTGTAGCACTTCCAGCTGCTTGCGAAGACGCCATTTCTTGCGTGCTAACAGCTCCAGCGACCGCCTTTCGAGCTTAGACATCGGCCTCGAAGCCTCGTGCTCGCGTTCTTGCTGGTTATCGTAATAGTCGAGTGGCCGTCGGACGCTCGGACCGAGCTTCGTGCTCTCACGAATGGGGCAGAAGAGGCCGCTGAAGATGTTGCCAACAGGGACGTACCGCGTGCCCTCGTTCCTCAAGCTCACGAGCCAGATATCGCCGCCCACCTTGTCACTCAACGGCCTCGCCTTTTGCAGCGCGTCGTACATCTCCCGCTGCTCACGATAGGCCGCCGCGCGACTCATGACCAGCTCTTGCGGCGCCTTGCCGAGCCGTCGAGCTGCGCGCACTTTGAACGTCTCCCAGTCCTGCTTCATCTGTCGCCACTTGCGAAGCGCGTTTTGCTGCCGCTGCTGGGCCACGCGCTCATGAATCGGCAGGGAGTTCAGCCACTTGCGATGCGCCACCGCTTCCTCTCGACGCTTTCGAGCGTCACTTTCCAGCTCTTGCTGCATGAGCTTCCGCATGGCTGCATCCTCCTCGGTTGGCTCGGCCTCCCTCGATTTGCCTTCAAGCTGGATGAGATTCATGGACTTTCGCTTCATCGACGCCTGCATGTGATGCGGAGACGTGGCCGCCGCGCGCAGCTCTGAGGCGCTGGGATGGCCACGTTGTTCCGCTAAGAAATGGTCGAACCGCTCGACGTCTTCGGCGCCACCAAGCGCTGCGTACGAAGCGAGTTTCCCGGATCGAACATCCCGTGAGTGATGCTGGTTCACGACGGTGGAGGAGTCGCCATGGCTTGCTGCGGGCGTGACCTTGGCCGGTTCGTCGGGGATGGTCCTTGCCACGATGATCGTTCGTGTCTTCCGCCCGCTCGACCCCGTGCTGTTGGCTGTCGAGGGTTTGCCACTCGACGAAGCGAGACTCGCCTTGGACGCGGACTCGTTCATCGCGATCTGCTTCTCGTACGGCGATATGCCTAAAGCGTCGGCGGCGGTTGACAAACGTCGCGGATCTTCCAAGATGGCTTGGCCGGAGGGCGGCAAACGGCTGCCGCTCTGGGACGCCATCTACAATGGAGACGTGGTGGCAGCTCAGAAGCTGCTCGTGACGAAGGCTGGAGCTGCGCAGGTGAACGCTCCACACGGGGTGAGTAGCAATGGTTGAATAGTATTGAGGTCATCATTTCCTAACATGGCGCAGCTTTGGCAGCAGACAAGCGTCCACGTTGCAGTGCAGCACGGCCACATCAAACTGCTCAAGCATTTGCTTTTCACTGGCGCCGACGTCAGCGCCCGGACGGTAAGGAAGAGCACTGCACCGTATTCTTACCTCAAACACTGCCAACAACCTGCCCGACAGATTAACGGCACGACGCCACTCCATCTCGCCGTGGAGATCAACCGTCGAGACATCGTTCAGGACTTGCTGCTTGCAGGCGCCAAGCCGCTACTACGCAACGTAATGGACCCCCCTTTTCAACACTAAGCAGCTTGCCCATGCCTCACCTTTTCGTTGCTGTACTTCTTGCTAGTACACAGGCCAGACTCCTCTGCAGTTGGCCGTGTGTCGTGGGCTCAAACCCATTGCGATGCTCCTCCGCCAAGCCGTCGACAGCCAGCAAACCTTCGCTAGTCTCGAAGCTGCCGCTCTCCAGAACGCAAAACGTCGCCAGTCGCTCACCGCAGGCCGCCCTTCGCTCGGGTGACATCCACATCCCCCTTCAATGCACAGGGAGCTCCGATTAATACCAAAGACACACATAACACTCAGCAAGCGAGGACAAAGGGTAACGGCCTCGGTTGTCTTGCTTGATCATGCATCGTGGTTGGCTCACTTGCCTCTGTAACCATCCACGTTCCGTAACAAATAAAATAGAGTCTTGCCTGCTTGGCAACGCCCCTGCTCTTCAGCAGCGGTGGTGTTGCAGCGAGAAGTCGTACATGACGTCCACAAAGTAGTCGCTTGTCGAGTCGTCGCTGTCGTACAAGTCCAGAAAGCGAATGTGCCGCGCAGGGGACGACTCCGACACGGAACTGCACGCGTAGTCGTCCACGAAATCGTACTCCAACATCAATGCACGATCTTCACTGGAGCTGCAGCTAGTCGAGGCGTCGTCCGCGTCGCTCCCTGGACCCTTCTCTTCCACGTCTAACCTCCTGCTGGCCACAGCCGCCGCCTTTGCCTCAGCATTGCGTTGACGCTCGAGCCGTCGCGCGTCCGCCTCCTCCAACTCCGCTTCGATCTCGTGACGATAGTATTGACGCAGCTCGTGCAGCGAGTCGAACGGAATGGTCCCGAGGAACGACTTGTCCATGGCCAGCCGGATCAACGTATCACACACACACTCGTCGCGATTGAGCAGGCCGGACCGATAGGGCGCCGTGAGCTCCTGCAGCGTCTCGTGCGAGACTTTGAACATCTCGTACACGTCGAGCGCGTCGTCGCACGCCATGATGCGAGGTTGGTTGAGCTTGAGCAGCACCAGCCCCACTCGTAGCAGCACGTGGCTGCCTTCACAGAAGAACACGTCCCAGATCCGCATCACCGGCTCAAACGGCAGCGTATTCAGGAACAAACACAAGAACCACTTGAGCGTGAACGGCTCAAAGTCCACGCCGAGCATCTGCAGGTGGTTCGCCAGCACTGGCAGCTTCTGAGTCACTAGATCAGAGAAGACGCGCTGATCCGCGCGGCTTCCAGTCATCGTGTTTGTATGATACAGCGGCGTGAGCTCCTCCACGATGGCGGCGAGCACCCAGAAGGCCTCTTCCTCGCCCATCTGCTGCAGCAGCACTGCAGCTAGGAAGTTCATGCTCTGGCAATAACCCACCGCCGGGTTACGTAGTGAATAGGCCTGTAGTACACGTCGTAGCTCCCCAAAGTTGTCTCCTTCTTCACTGAACTCGTGCGACTCGCGCATCGAGTTACGCAGCGACAACGGGAAGGTCCTGGGCAGGTCTTTCTCGATGTCCATCTCGGCACACTTGCTTAAGGTATGCAGCCGATGCAGCAGCGCCGGGTACGGCTCCTTGGCCGAGCGTCGTAGCTCCGCCGCGCCGCTGCACATCCACCAGACTTGACCGCGTAGAGAAGGCGGCACGCCGGCCTTCAGCAGCGCGTCGAACTGACGCGAATGCAGCATGAGCTCCGCCGCACTGGCGAACGTGGAGAAGGCCGTCTTGACCGTCTTGGGGCCGCTTTTGGGCTTGGGTTCCTCTGTGAAGCGCTTCTGGTTCTCGCGCCATTTCTGACACACGCGCTCGGCCGCCCAGTCGCGCGCGGCGAAGCGCTCGCCCCATTTGTAGAGTCGGAGATGGTACAGACCTTCCGTCGTGTCCAGTTCGGCCTCGCTCTGCTGCTGTGTGTCTACCAGGCACTGCAGGACTTGACGCTCGCAGTGACAGGCCAGTTCAAGGCGAGTGGTGGAGACTTCATCCTGGGACGTGTGGGCTGCGGAGGTTAGACGAAAGCGGCGTCGCGGACGGAAGCAGGACAGGTGGCGCCCATGCACACACGGCGGAGGCGCAGAGGCGGCGGCCGATGGGGCTTCCTTCGGTGCCATTTCTTCTCTTGCTTGTTCTTTCTCGAAAAGTGAAAATAGAAAAAAGCTAAATATCGAGAAAGCTAAAGATAGTTGAAAATAGCGAGTTTGAAGAGCGGCACAAGTTTTTTCAGCGTGCTTGTCGGAAGCAGTGACTCGATGATGAAGGACCGCCCGCTGCTCTTTGCGGTGATTGAGACCTTTGTTTTCGAGGCTCGTCCACGAAATCGCGCCACCGCCACGTCAGCCGCTTGAGAGGTGGTCGCATCGGTCTCGCGGTCACCTTCATTTTCATCGCAATCTCGCTAAAAATTAAAAAAACAATTAAAAATTGCACGGAAGGATGCTGAAATGTACTAGTCATATGTGGACCACATAAGCACAAACTGCTGTCCGAAACGACTGCAAAACTCCTTCTTCGGATCGTTGCACAGGATGTTGAGGCTACCTGCTCTGGCTGTGCGAGCTGCTCGCCCGCTCTCGCGCGCCCTGCACGCCTCAGCCCCTTCTTCCTTCCTTGTGCGCTCGCTGAATGACGTGCGCCAGAGCCACCGCGTGATCACCAGCGACGACGGCGCCCTCGAGACGCGGTAAGACGCTTCAGCCCTTGTTCTTGAGTCAAGAATCTTGACACTGTCGAATATGTGGACTTTGATTAACCCGCTTGATGCTTGCGTCATATTCTTCAGCCGCTATCTGGTACGCAACGACGAGTGCGGCTTCTCGCTGCAGCACGAGGTGCTCAAGAAGGGTGCGCCCGTGCGTCTCGAGTTCCAGAATCACGTGTACGCGCTGCTGGTGACCAAGGGCCACGGCCGCGTGCGGCTGCTGGACGTGGGTGAGGGCCAGACGCAGGATGTGGCGGAGGGTTCGCTCGTGGCGCTCAACGCCGCTGAGGCCGTGGAGATCGAGGCCGAGTCGGATGAGCTGCACGCCGTGAGCGTCATGAACCCGCCGCTCTACGGCGTCGAGAAGCGCAACGATGCGACGGGTGTCTTCCCAGCCGTGGATCCGGATGGAGAGGCCCTCGAAAGCTTCGGCTTGTCCAAGGTGAACCGCCTGTTCTCGGCGCCCGAGTCACTCAAGGGTGGCAGCGCCCCCATGAAGGACGACCCGCTTTTCTAAGGAGCAGGATGGGGAACCGAGGTGAGAGATGATAAAAACCCGATGGATAACCTCGACACTTATGATCACAATACATGGCTAAATGCTACCAGATGCAAGTGCCGGAACACGGGGTACGTGAGTTTGCCTTTACCGTTTTCATTTTGTGGTTTCTTGCTGCAGTCTAGGAAATGAGGCCCGGAATGAGCGACTGGCGGAGTTTTATGCGAACGACTGAGTGTCTCTTTGGTCAGCCTTCTTCGGTTTTGTGGATTTCGGAACTTGCACAACAGTGACGTCTCGACTGCCTGTCACGTTGCGGGCGTGCATCACCAGTGAGGGGGTAAGGGAGGAGGTAATGAAACTCTGGCGTACAGTACAACCTGAGGAACAGATACCTGCCTGGGTGTGGCGTTGGCGGCATGTGGTAAACGTTACTAAAACACACCAACCGGAAAAAGATCAGAAAACTTTATCGTGAAAAGGTTGCATCACCTTCTTCTGTGCTTGCATCTCCTCAAGGGGGTCACGCTCGCAACCTAAGCATTCCAGCGGACACCACTCTCGAAACGTATATCGAAGCGCTTTTTTGGTGATCTCCGTCATGAGACGCTTGCCTAGAGCACTGTCCACATCTGCACGCTCGATGCGAGCGACAAGACGGCGTGGGGGGATCTTGAGTGCATACCACTCGCGAAACGCGTTTTCCCTGGCGGTGCTGTCCTTGGGCAATGTGTTAGTATTCTTCACCACCATTGCGTCGTCCACCATCGTCCGAGCTTTCACTTTTTCAGCTGCTTTCTCAGCCTCGTTTGGCTGCGCTTGCTTCGGATTTCGCAGCATTCAATGCTTCCTTCAACTCCTTGGTTTGTTGGGCCTTCTAGTTTGATAATTAGAGCACTACGAGCGCCGCGTGGTCTCCGAAGATTCTAAACGCAGCCACATGCCTGCTCGTAGGAGGACTTCTTCCTGGATATTTTAATGCCGCTTCTCATGAAAATGAAATGCACACTTGTGCCTGCAGGAAGGCTTCACTTCTTCACCAAGTTGCGGTAGTGTTTCTTCTGACAGATCATGTTGCTAGCAAGCGCTTGCTCGAGCGTATCGAAGTAGAAGCATCATACATGTAGTTGCCCTGAAATCACTTCTCAAAAATCCCACGAGCGTCATTTCTTCGATTTGATTGCCCAGATCGAACATGCGTCTTTCACCCCTTCGGTTGCGATCTCTCTAAGATCAGAGCTGACGTCGTCATACGCTGGCCCATTGCCCCTAGCTACGGGAGGAAACAATCCTCTTTGCCGGATTCAATTACAAGAGCACTGCCTGTGTGACGCCTGGTTTACACTGACAATCCTCGTTGCTATCTACAACGAGGATTGTGTATCCTATCCACGTTGCGGACGTCGTTCCCTGCAGCAGCACAGCCACAACAGCGCAACAACTAGAAGTTTTCTACTGTAGATGCTGATTACTGCAGCTAGCGTTGGACCAAACACGATGATCAAGCAAGACACAATCCACGCCATTTACTCACTTGTTACCTCTGCTTGGCGAGTAGGCTGGCCGCGCTGTTGTCTATCTTACACATTTATCTACGGCATCTTGGGATGCAATGCGTTGTAGAGGAAGTCAACAGCCTGCGTGTACGTGGTGGGGTCGCGTGCATCGTAGTGCTCTCCTTCAACGTGCAGGATCTTGGACGGACCTGCGTACTTGCTACACAGCTCGTCGCTCTGTTCCTTGGGCACGTATCGGTCGTTGTTCGCCGCCACGAAAAGCGCAGGTGCGTAGCAGAGCTCGACGAAGTCCACCGGACGCAGCAGCTCAATGTCAACTTCGGTGCGCTTGCGGACGCTCTTGTTAATCGCGCTCATGGCCACCTTCATCACAGCCTTGGGCACAGGAAAACCTTCTTGCTGCATTTCGCGCAGCAGGCCCTCATTCACCTCTTTCATCGACGCGTAGCCGCTATCCAGCACCACAGCACGAATGGGCTTGGGCGGCTTATACGTCTGCTGCGGCGTCCGCAGCGTATGCGGCAGCGTCTGCAGCTTGGCCTGCATCTTCTTGTCCGCCGCGCCGGACGCACGGATCGCGAGGTTCGTCACCACCGGGAACGCCCCCATGCTGTGCGCATAGAGGCAAATATCCGACACGGAATCATCCTTCTCGACGCTCTGCAGTACGGCGAACAGGTCCAGCGCCTCGTTCCAGCCCATGGTGACGTACACGCCGTCCGAGAGTCCGGAGCCGCTGCAGTCGAAGGCCAGCACGGAGAAGCCGCGCTGCAGTGCCGCGTCACGCACGCGAAGTGCGTCCAGCCGCGAGCCGATGTTGGAGTGCAGGTAGATGAGGCAGGGTGTGACGGCCGGCTTGCCACTGCCGGGCGCGAAGAGCTGCCAGTGCGAGCAGCAAACTCGCAGACCGCGATCGTTGCGTACGTCGAAGTCTTTGCGACGCGCCTCCGTCACGCCGGTCTGCGTCGGGTCCACGGAGAGCTCGGCCACCGAGAAGCGCTCGTCTCCGAGCTCGTACACGTCGTAGAACGTGCGCTTGGGGCGGATCACCAGCTGCACCATGTCGCGGTAGCCCTTGCCCAGCAGCTGCTTGACGCTGGCGTCGCCCGTGCCGCCCAAGCGCTTGAGCTCGGCCTCCAGCTCGCCCTCGGCGAAGATCTCCATCTCGCTCGACACGCCGTTGCCCATGGTAACAGGAGGGGGTTGAGTATACGTGCTGCTGCGCTGCTGGAAGAGACCTGGAATGCGGAAATGAGACCGCGGGCTTGCCGTTGCGGTTGACAAGTGTGGGACCGACGAAACCCTGTCGAAACGGATCTGCCGATGACCTGTTTGGACGGGTTTTGGATGACGAAGCGTGTTCGGAGACACGTCGTAAACTTCGTCATGCGGGGATCCGCCGTGAGACATCGCGGCTTCAACTTGGACACAATGGAGGACACTGAGGTTTATTATGAGGCTGCAGTCGCCATACCCAAAAAACACTATTATATAGTGCTTTCAATGGCGGCCAGGCCACTCATCATGGCGTCGGTGTTGACACTTGCGAACTCCGTCGTAGCAGGAGTAGAAGATCCCCTTGCAGTAGCTTGGTCTGGGTTTGTTGGTGAGGTTTCTATCAGCGGAGGTTCGACAGGGTCTGTATTTTCACGATTGCTAGAGTCTGGAGAGGTATTCCGTGCAATCTGCCCGTCGGCAAAACAGCAAAACCATTCGTCCATCCGATCAGCTCTTCATCGGATAGAAAGATGGGCGATCTCACAAGAAAATCACTTACCCGGGAGTAAATGTACGTGTCTACCGGGCGAACAACCATGCCGATGTTAATCACAACTACCAGTGTTGTGACCTCAGCGAGAAGCGTGTTTACCCAGCCATAGCGCCAGTAGCCCGGTGGGGTGACCACAGCGAGCTGGTCAAAGGTACACAGTGTGAGTGAAATGCTGCTGCGTCTAGCAAAAGTATCGACAGGTTCTTACACTCAGGAGAAGCAGAAACGTAGGCATCAGCAGGTAGCCGAGAAAAACAAAACGGAATCGCCTACAGTGGATACGAAACAAAAGTCAGCCGAACTGTCAGCGACAAGCAATTTGCGTAGGCCAGGCACACACTGGAATTGGTCGAGCTTCATGTATGTCAGTGGTGTCACGAAGGAGTTCCATCGTTCATAATTCACCGCAAGCTTGAGTTGTGCGATGGTGAAGTTAAGCGCCACAATCACTCCCAGCATCATCATCGACTGCAGCGCATATTCCGAGAGCAAGAAGCCTCGACACTGTGGGGCGTCAGAGGGTCGGCACATGGCCTTGCTAACCGAAACGACGAGGTAAATCGTCGCAAGCAGCAGCAGTGACAGTGTTTCGCGGCGCGATAGCCGAGCCCGAGTGATTGACCAGCCCAGCGAGCCGAGAACCGAAACACCCAACAACGCCGCACTTGTAACGCTCTCGCCTACATCCTGCGCGATGTCCAGGAACGCATCAACTTCACCGTGTAAGCTACGCTGGCGATAAAAGGCGATCTTTAAAGCTACCGACAGCGCTTTTGCTTGCAAAGCTGCTTGAAACACGTAGCAAATTTTCTGTAGCAATGAACACGAATGCAAAAGCGAACACAATACTTCACAGTAAGAGCGAGAGAGTTACGCGCGTGAGTCTTGCCTGCAATGAGACCATTTTCCTACCGCAACATTGCGGCGCCATATGTAGCACTCCAATATCCACAGCACCATCGCAGCGAGGTACACTACAAACAGCACTACGAAGAGAATATCACGGTGTTAGCAAGTTGCCTCACGCAACGTGGCCGCAAAACGCAAGCAAAACCTTTGTACAGTGGCCGCAGTCCAAGGTCCTGGACGCCCAAATGCTCCGACAACTTTCCATCGTAGCCAACATTAACCATGCTCGCGCGCCCCTGTCAAACCGCAACAAACAGTTCATCACCATCATAGCACAACTTCCAAATCTAGTAGCTCAATCTCTTCGTACAGTGACGTTCACCGATGTGTCCCCACACACTTGCACCTGCAGCGTGTACTGACTCGCCTTGCGAATGTCGAAAGCCAGCGTCCACGGTAGTGCAGGCTTTGGATCAGCCGGCGGCACCGCAAAACGCACTGCCGCAGGGTAGTGGCACAGCACGAAGTCGCTGCGGATGTGCACTTCGCGCAGCTTCAACACTGTGTACGCGCGCCACTGGTCCACATCATACAGTGAAAACACCACTGGCGCAACTTGCGTCGAGTTGTTTGCGGCAATAACCTGCAGATCTGTCACCTGCAGCTCCACCTTCGCGCCCTGCTCCATGCCGAATCCGGCGATCACGGACTGCGTGTTCCAGCGCACACTGGGCCCGCCCACCGTCGTCTTTCCCGCCATCAGCCCTCCCGGGTCCTCATACTCAAACTGCAACTCGAACGCCGTCTCCAGCGCGCATACAGAGCCCAGCACCGCCGTCAGTACCAGGAGCAGACTCGCCCTCATCGCAAATGATACTTTCCCACATGTAGCCATGTCCCGCGAAACGACGCGATCTCTGATTGGCTAAACTTGCATTTGCGGGCGCGGAAGTATTTTCGCTACTGCACCCGAATTGGTATTCAGCAAAGCTCTTGGTTTTTGTATCGAGCACTCTTCATAACGGGCTCGCGGTAGCAACATGGCGTCAAGCTCCTCGGCCGCCTCCGTGCTCACCACTCGCGCCGTGGGGAGCGCCGCGCCGCCCTCCGCGGGTCTCAGTCGCCGCAACGTATCCAAGGACCGCGCCAAGAAGAAGAAGAACAAGGAGAAAGGGGAAAAACCCAAGGAAAAGGGAGAAAAACCCAAGAAGGAGATCGACGTGCCTCCCGCCGCGGCGGGGGAAGAAGCTGCCGCCATCTACAGACGCATGCTGGCCGCCGTACGCGGCGCAAATCCTGACCACGACGACGTGGTATCCGCCTTTAAGACCGACTGCAAGCAGTACGGCCAGGGGGAACTACGTGCGCGGGTATTTTATGAGAGGCTGGGCACCTACTTCGGTAGTGAACTCATGCTGGAGCACATGCTTCCTCAACTCGCCCGGCTCATTCCGGACGACAAGAAGAGACGGAAATTGGTCAAGGTGCACGTCAAGAGCAAGAGAGGGGCTTCTACAATAACTACATCTACAGATAGTACCAGGAACTCTCATGGTCGTCGCCCTGTCTCAAGTTCAGGAGTCGAAAACCCGCCGCTGCCCGTGCAAATGCGGCCGTCCGGGGACAGACGGCCATACTCGGCGTCGGAGCTCATTCGACGGGACAGTATCGACAGCGACACGTCCAGTAACACGAGTGGGGAGCTCGTGCCGACCTCGTCGTCCACGAGACTCACCATGAGTCGATACGTGGACAACCCCAAGTGCGCCATTTGCAGCGAAGTATTCGAGATTAAGAGGAGAAGACACCACTGCCGCAAATGCGGCGCCAGTGTGTGTCATTCGTGCTCCCCCGCGAGGATGCTCATCTCGCCAGACCAAGTGGCGAGCGAGAGCATGAAAAAGAAGTACGACCCGGCCCACCCACAACGCGTGTGCACTATTTGTGCGCCGATTCTGCAGTGTTTCCAGGACGGGCTTAACTCGCGGTACGCTAACTGCCACAAGGAGAACCCGCACGAGGCCAAGACGCGACTGCACTTGCCGTACAGCCGCTCGTTGGAGAGCGCGTGCCGCTCGGCAGCAGATATTCTCGGCAACTTCTTCCGGCCTGACTTCGGGGCGGACAGCGACCGCTATATCCCCGTCAACTTCCTCAAAAGAGCGCAAGGAATCGCTTTCCTTACGGTGATCAAGGCAGGGCTGCTGATCACAGCCAAGATGGGCACAGGAATCGTGATTGCCAAGCTGGATGACGGCTCGTGGTCTGCGCCGTCGGCTATCGGCACGGCAGGTATTGGTGGCGGCCTCGAAGGTGGAGGCGAGCTTATCGAGTTCATGATCATCATGGGGTCCAAGAATGCTGTCAAGGTGTTCCACCGCACACAGGTGAACGTTGGTGGCGGACTGAGTGTGGCTGTCGGGCCGTACGGACGCGATGCGCTAGCTCAAGCTGCCGCCAGCCGGGGCGGCTTCAACGCTAACTACAGCTACTCGCACAGTCGAGGGCTTTTCGCTGGCATTTCGCTGCATGGCGCTGTCATCACAGCGAGGACAGAAACGAACGCCAATTTCTACGGTCAGAAGCTGACGCCCGAAGAGATTCTCAGTGGCGCTGTTCCGCATCCTCGCGCGGCTCAGTGTTTGTACGACGCCATCGACCAGGCTATGGAGGGCATTGCGCAGTTTGAAGCTTCTGGATCTCAAAGGCGCTCGGCGTCAGCTGGTGCTGTACAGGGGCCATGCAGCTCTTGCCGATGCGAGCAGTTCGTTCCGAAGACATTCTCGAAGAAATGCAAGACGTGTGCGCACATACACAATCCCACCACATAGAGCGAACTGTGAAAAGGGAAGTACACATATCCAATTTTGACCAAGTGAATATCTATGCTCGCGTTTCCTGAAATATAGGCGTTTATCTTGGTGGTTGTGGGCCTGGATGCACTTTCGAAACGATTTCCAGAGTGCTTCAAGATGGTTTCCCGCCCCAGTGCGCTGCCTCGAGGCGTGTGGTCTCCTGAGACCAACACCAAGCGTCAAGTACCGGCGGACGATGACGCAGTGACGAAAGCCATCGCAGCACTGCCTCCAGCTCACGCTTTTCGGCGAGATTTGCTCGCGTATTGCACGCTACGCAACTTGATTCCCCACCCGCAACTGCTTCCGCTGCATCCGGACGAGGAAGAACGGCAGGGTGCGGCCTCCAGCGAGGCGTCTGCAAGTAGCAACATCTACGATGTGAGCGAAGTTGAGCAGGTTTCGATCAAGCACTGGCAACTGGATGACGGCAACTGTCGCGCCTTGTGCTATGCACTGCCGTTCTCGACGAAAGTTCGCTCGGTCTGGTACGTCACGAAGCCCCCATGTTTTTTTTTACGAATCTATTCGCTAATTTATGTTGGTGTTGAGCATGTGCAGCCTCTTCAACGTCGGTCTGAACAAGGAGCAGTTGCAGTTGCTGTGCTCGACGATACCAAAGACTCATATCACTGCGCTTCAGCTCGAGTGGAACCGTCTTGGTTCTGCTGCCGAAAATGATGTCAGTACTTCAGATTCTTCTTCCGAGGGATCACCTACGAGTTCTCCTCAGCAACAACCAGGCGGGGCTTCTCGGCCTCCCTCGGCTTCTAGAACAGCGTCGAGACCGCCATCAGCTGGAGCGGCAAGCAAACAGCATCATACGACGCCACACCATGGAGACCACTATCAGCAAGACAAGGAGCTAACTGAGGACCAGCAGCATGAGCTCAGCATGCAGCAGGAACTACAGGCTGAAGGAGAGGAGGACACGACGGAGATGTTCGCGCAGCTACTAAACGAAGGTTCGGCGCTAGTTTTCCTATCGCTGCGAGCGAATGGGATGACTTCACGAGGAGCAGTAGCACTTGCACGCGCCATCCGACACAACAAAACCCTCGAAGCGCTTAACCTGTTTCAAAACGCCATTGGCGATGCTGGTGCGCGCGCGTTCGCGCATGCGCTGCCGTTCAATGCATCGCTCAAGACGCTTTCTCTCGCCAACAACAAGTTATCTGGACGCGGGTACGTACGCCACCCAAATGGAGTCAAGTCGGTCTGCTGCAGCATTTCTAAAGTATTTGTCTTTCCTCTAGAGCGAAGTTTCTGGTGGATGGACTAACCAAGTACGCGGCACCGCCAGAGCTGATGGCAGAGCTTGATGCTGCGGAGAGCCACATTCAAGTTCAGGTACGGTTGCCGTCTTGCATGCACCTTTCAACACTTTACTCATGGCATTCCAACCGTGCAGATGGATCAGGCCAAGAAGGCAAAGAAGAAAATCGACCGCGCGACGGTCATCGCACAGATGGGTCTTCCTGTGCTGGAGACGATCGACGGAGTACATTTCGCTCCTGGCAACGCTACGCTTGAAGAACTTTTGCTCAGCGGAAACGTGCAAATAGGTCTGAATGATGTCGATGTGCTCAATGAAGCACTGATATCGTTCGAGCCAAAGCTGCAGTCTCATTTGCGGTCCATCAAATTGCAGCGGCTGCCCAAGTTGCAACAGCCAAAGGGCTTGGAATCACTGCAGCACTCTCCCCGTCTATCGGAGTTCATCAAGCTATGAGGTATCGGAGTCCAAGTAAGTTAGTATTATGCAAAACCCATAAAAGCAAAATATCTTCACATTAGAAACGGCGTATAAACGCGTTCACCATGCTCTTCCTGCATCTGCTGCTGCTGCTGCTCCTCTTCCTGGCGCCCTCCCACGCGCCTGCCGAAGCGTCTCCGGTGGTGGATCTCCGTCCCGAGTCGGCGCTTGTGGCCCACCGCGTTCCGTATGGCGTCCCCCAACTCTTCCGCGTATCGGGCCTGCAGCCTGACGCCGTGTACGACGTCAAGGTGTCGTTCCCGGCGACACAGCCGTCGCTCTTCTCACTGCGCGTGGAGCGCGTGCTGCTTCCGCTGCCCATAGCAGACGTCGAGGAAGGTTTCAACGTTAGAAACGCGAAACTCGCAGGTAAAATCGCTAAAACAAGGAGGAAGGTGCTCAACACGGCGAAGCTGCGATTGCACCCGCAGGAGCTGGAGACGCACGAGTCAGTGCGTTACCGTCTGGAACCGTCAGGTGCAGCAGTGGAGGTGGAGATTTCACTCTTGGCGGAGATCGAAGGCGTTCGGCGACCAGATTCGAAGCTGAAAATGGATGAGTGTGAGTTCGACCTCGTGGTGGAGCAGGTGCTGCTGGAGGCCTTCCCGAGGCACACGTTGGTTATGGTGGCGTGGCTAGTGCTGCTGCTAGCTGTGAGTGCCAAGTGGGTGCGGCCGTATCTGGAGAGGAAAATGGCACTTGGCTGTGTCGAGGACCAAGTGGAGATTAAAGAGGCGTAGAGTAGGAAAATGTTGCTACAAGTGAAGAAGGCATAGCGAGCGTTTGGCGAGATAGCACAGTTTTCTTTCTACGTGAATGGTGGTGATGCACTGAGCACAACTCGCTCGACTTCTTGCACTTGCCACCGAGTATACGTGAAATGTTGTACTACTTGAGAGAAGTACTTGGAGAGGGCACAGCAGTCACGTTTCCGCGGTGTGCTTCCTGAGCCGTTCCGAATGCATCGGTGCGATCTGGTGTGCTACATTTTTCGTTCTGGTAGGACAACGACTTTCTTCGGCGTCGAGTGCGGGGAGCACTGGCCAAGAAGCCCAAAAACTTCTACCTTCACGCCATTCATTTCGTAGTGGCGCGTGGTTCCAGCCATCGATCTCCACGATCAAAGCTGTTCTTCCGTGTAAACTACAAGATGAGGCAATCGCACTGTGTCGGGCGTGCTTTCAACTAGACCGCGGGCAGAATGCTTGTAGTGATTATATTATTATATTCACTTCACCACACTACATTTGTACTCACTTGTACACTTTCTCGACTTTACGCGGTCTACAGCTGTAGACACTCGAACCACTTATGCGGCTTTTGCGAGTCCTTGATGATACCTTCGCCCGTCAAAAACGCAGTGTCTGCGTGGTTCAATTGGGGCTTGTAGAACCGATCTAGGTAGTGATCGCCAAATTGGTCAGGATCAAGGCCGCCCAAGCAGCTCTGGAACTCAACGAGGCCATCATTCTCCTTCGACTTGTGCGGGACTGCGGTGCCTGCCAGGATACTGGGGGCTTGGTAAGCCGATAAGAGACCGTTGTAGTTGTTGCTGCACATGGCCGCCGACACGTTGCCTCGGTACGCTTCTTGCGCTGCCACGTACGCCGCATCAATGGACGGGGTGCTGTAGTTCCCGCCCTGATAGATGGTTGACTTTCGAGACGTTGGCATGGGACACTGGCCCAATACCTCGAGCAACCCAGCGGCAAAGTTGCTATCGTCATCGTTGCAGATGTCCAGAAGGAAGTCCGAAGCCATGCTACCAGTCATCGGAGGACTCAGCGCCACCCACGAAGTGGTCTCTGAGAAGCTGCACTTCCCCTTAGCAAGTGCGTGAGCCATCACCAAGCCTCCCATCGAGTGCGTCACGATGATGGTGTTGTCGATGATACCAGCGGGGACGTTGCTGGTCTCACTCATCGAGAGCGAGAAATCGCAGAACTTCTGCTGCAGTGTGTCGTTCCTCCAGCCAGCGTCGAGGGTGTTGAGGACGGCGTATTTGATGGTCGAGCAGCACGGCGCATGGCCGTGCATATCGCCAAACTTCTTCTTCGTTAGCTTGGGCGTGTCCTGCAGTTCAGGCTCCTCGTTCGGGTTACCCAAACCATGTAGGAAAATACACGGACGTGGAGTAGACAAGCACGTCTCGCACATTGTTGACTCCATCTCCATGTGCTCCGCAGCCTCGAGCATTCTCGACTGGCTGGACGGAAGTTGACCACCAGTTGCAAGTGCAAGTGCCGTCGGGGTCAACGACGAAGCCTTTACAAGAGTTTTACAAGCAGATCTGCTAGGCAACTCTGGCATCTCCGCGCTCACGGGACCATCGAGATACTCGACCTCCACGTCCAAGTTGCTGCTGTACGCTGTAAAACCAGCTTCGCCCAACGAACAGATAGCATACTGAATCCCTGAGAAAGTCGTCTTGAACAGGTTCCCACCCTTGCAATCAACAAACTCGTTGCCGATCGACGCGCTTGGAATGGGAATCGCGTTATTGAGAGCAGGCAGGATCTCGTCGAATGGCAAAGTATTGGGCGGAAGGCACTGCACGGTTTCAACGTGAGAAGAGTCCTTCGTTGTCAGGTACGCGGTGCCATTTGCGAGTGTGTAGGTGTACTCGGAGTCGTCGTCGGTGAACGTCGCGTAGCTATCGTAGAGTACGCTGGCTCCATTGTCGGACACGACGGGGGCCGCGTAGATGTCGAACTCGGACTGACCGTGCAGCTTCATGGTTTTGCGCTTGAAGGTGGCATGGAGCTTCACGGATGGTGCGTCTGCTAGGGAACTTCCGAGTTGACGGTGAGTGATATCTCCAGTCACCGACTGCGTAGTGAAGAGCAACGCAGTGGCAGCAGTAGCGACTAGAAGTCGGATTGACACGATCATTTTGCTGCTCTTGTTCGTCGTGCAAAACGAACAATGCGGAGTGTTATCAATGCTCGCTCGATTGGCTGATCCGTATCGTCATTGAGGCAAGGGCACATACCCACCCACCAGCGGCTCGTCGGCTTGCTTGAACCGACATCTTCTCGAATTCTAAGGTTGCGTTTAGTTGAGCACGACATTCGGATGTGCTCGTGCGATACCCCACCTGCCGGTTGTGCCTCAACCCACAAGCTGTGGAGTTTGTGGACAAATCGGCCGGGAGAGCGACCGTGACCCGAGTCGGAGCGTCCGACTCTCGGACTGCCCGAGTCTGGCTTTTGCCAATCGTTCAAAGCACTTTTTCAATCATTGCTGGGGTGATGGTACAATAGGTCGTAATATGTGTTCATGCACTACGGACGTACACGCGCCCAAGAATCACTTATAACGCCCATGGAATGGCATGCTCTCCTTTCGAGCCTTGTTTTGCCACCAAAGGGCTCATGCTGGTATCATGGCTTCACAAGAAACTAGAGATCCGTGACGTGACACGATGCAGAACGGTATCACGATGGCTTCGCTTATCTTTGCCGGGCTCCTTTCCCGGACCTGCACTGCACACGCCCAGTCAGCGATTCGAACTCTTCAAGCAGCGGTGCGTTCTCAGCCCACACATTCACGCTGCTCCATATGCTACCCGGAAGATAGTTTTCGTGCTGTGCATTTCCAGTCTTTGTCGAGCAACTTGCAGGGGAAACGGAATCAAATCGCGCTGTTCGTTCACCAAAGCAAAGGGAATGCCTCGGCAAATCGCTCAAGTATCAGCATGGGAACGGCGAACCGCCATGCGCGTTGGCACTTCGATCAGTGCTCTGGAAACCTGGCTTCGCGGTCCTTGACCGCTTCCTGCATCACAGCAGAGCACACTTGGTTTGCCATCGAAATACCCGACTTCCATGAGGGCGTCTGCGCGCTTCCTAGTCACCACCGCCGCGTTCTGTGCTTTCACAAGTGAAGCGAACTCGAGTGAAGCATCGACGCCAAGCCAGACGTCGTTGGTCGATGCTCCGTCACTGAAGCTGCACGTGACGCTGCAGCGCAAGGCCATGGAGCTTTACGGACAGTCTGAGTTCGACGTGTACGCCACCCCCGTCGTGTCTAGCGACGGCTCCAGCGTGCTTTACGACGGCTACTCAACGTTCGTCGAAGGTCACGAACGGATCACTTACTCGCTCGTGGATGGCGCCGCCTACTTGGTGGCGAACGATAGCACGTCGAATGCCGCTACGGTTCGGTGTATTCCTCCTAGTACACTGCCGTTTGAAGACATTTTGCCGGCGTTGAACGATGCCACACCCATTCCTAGTGCGACAATCGGAGGTGAAGCAGTCGAGTGCGAGACTGGGAACCTGTTCAAGACATCATTCGCTGGGGTTCACTACGCAATCTGCGCGTCGGGTGAAGACGGATTCACTGCGTTTTCAAGCGACTTGACTATTGACGTGGAGTATCTGGACAGCGCTGTTGTCGTCCCCAGGGCCAAGCTGAAAGACGGATCGTCGTGCAATGCCATAGCGGAGGCTACTTCAATGACTTCGACAGCTCTCGCGTTGCTAACTGGAACGGACCTACCGACTCAAGACGGCAGGAAACTCAAGGAGGAATCGCAGCTGGCTTTGGCTGCGTCTTCCTGTCCGTGCAACTCGACGCCTCGGCCGTGCATCTTCTTCCACGGCTTGGGCAATGAGAACGAGGAGCCTGATCTGCAAGACTCGTCTCGGCACTTCGGCTGGGATAAACTCCAAGGCCATGCGCCGTGCTGCACGACGATCAAGTACGCCGCTTTGAACACGGTCGACTACGGGTGGACGAACGCTTCGCTGCAGGAAAAAGTGTGCGACCACACTCTGTCCATGTCGGAGTCTTCCGATTTGTCGTCACGTTCGATTGAAGACACCATCGTCGTCACGCACTCGATGGGAGGACTGATGTTTGCCGGCGCCCTGGCCAACGACGAGTGCAGTCTGGCTGAGAGCTCCACGTGGGTCGCACTAAGTCCGCCCATGAGCGGCAGCATGTCTTCGGACTATCTCATGGACTTCTGTAATGACGAGGTTGAAAACTTCGTGACGGGCTTACTATTCATCGGCAGATGCCCAGCCTCCACAGCCACGAAATCCGTCGTCTACCAGAACGACAAGTACAGCACGAAAAAACTCGATGCGGCGTACGACGCTGCCCAGGCCGTTTATCGCGAGAAAGTGTATGCTGCCATGTGCAGCAGCTCATACGTCGGCAATATCTCCAAGTACCAGGCCAAGTACATGCTAGGCGGCCGGGTCATCCCGCACAAGTCTTCCAAGAACGACGGGCTTGTTGAGTTCCAGAGCTGCGCAGGTGGCATTTCGCCCACCAAGTTCGGACGAACGCCGTATCACCAGTTCTACCAGTGCGAACTGAACCACGCAGACACGGCGTTCAAGACGGGCGACGGCATCTTTAAGCAGACTGTTCTACCCATTAAGTGGTTCGAGTGCCTCTTGTAAGTTTGAGAAGTACAAAAACTACAATTTCAAAGACTACAAAAATCCATTTTTTTATATGCTGGGATTTTATAGCAGGCATTCAAACCACTTCTTCGGCTTCTGCGAGTCCTTGAACAGTGCGTCGCTCGTCAGAAACACCGTGTCGGCGTGGTTCAGCTCGGGTCTGTAGAACTTGTCCTTGTAGCTTTTGCCGAATTGCGTCTCATCCAACCCTATCGCACAGCTCTGGAACTCCACCAGGGCGTCATTCTCGGGAGACTTGTGAGGAATGACCTCCGCCACGAGCAGCATGACCGGCTCGTACGACGAGAAGACGCCGTTCGGGTTGTCGCTGCACATCGCCGCACTCACATTTCCCCGATAGGCTTCTTGAGCGAGAACGTACGCCGCATTCAGTCTTTTCGACGCATACTTTCCGTTCTGGTACATGATCGACGCCCGAGCTGTAGGCACAGGACACTGGCCGAATACATCCAACAAACCCGTCGCAAAAGCGCTGATCTCGTCGTTGCAGAAGTCCTGGAAGTAGTCCGAGCCCATGCTTCCCATCATGGGCGAGCTCAAAGCCACCCACGATGTTCCTTCACCAAAGCTGCATTTCCCCGTAGCTAGAGCCATCGACATCACGAGGCCTCCCATCGAGTGTGTGACCACCACCGTGTCCTTGATGATTCCTAGTTCCACGTCGCTGGTACTGCTCAATCTCAAAGCGCGGTCGCAGAACTTTTGTTGGAGCGCGTCGTCGGTCCAGCTGTAGTCGATCGTATTCAGAATCGCGTACTTGACCTCCGTACAGCAAGGCGCGTGCTTGTTCATGTTGCCCATTCTGCCGCCTGCCTTCTTGGGCGTGTCTTGAAGCTCTTCCATCTCGTTTGTATTGCCGATACCGTGGAAGAAGACGCACGGACGAGGCGTGGACTTACACGCGCACTCGGTCGATTCCATCTCCATGTGCTCTGCGGCCTTCAACTGTCTCGAGTTACTCGTTGGAGGTGAGCTTCCGGTCATTAGTGCAACGGTGGTCGGCGTGACAGACGTAGCGGTTGCCACTGCATCACACGAAGTCCCCTCGCTCAGCTTTGGCGTTGAAATATTGAAAGCAGACTTCACGTATTCCACTTTAACGGCAAAATCACTGCTGTATGCCATGAATCCTGACGCCCCCGACGCGCAGACAGCGATCGGAGCGCCGGAGAGCGACGTCTTGAACAGATTCCCGCTTGCACAGTCAACAGCTTCACCACCGATGGATGCACTTGGAATTGGAGTCGCAGCGTTCAACGCAGGCAGGATGTCGTGGAACGGCGATGCACTAGGTGGAAGGCAGCGCACGCTTTCCTCGTTTCCATCGCTAGACGTCAAGTAGCCGACACCGTTTACGTACGAGTATGTGAAAGGGCTGCCGTCCTGGAGGAACGTCGCGTAGCCGTCGTAGAGCACGCTGGCACCTTCGTCCGACACGACGGGGTTCGCGAAGACGTCGAACTCGGAGTGTCCATGAACTTGCGAGGACTCGCGCTTGAGGGTGACGTGAAGTTTCACGGATGGAGCGTCCAGGAGTGGCGCTTCCAGTCCGCGGTGATTCAACGAAAGTAGTTCTTGGTCTGCTGAGGTTGCCGTGCCCAACGCGGCAAAAATCACCGCAGCGGTGTACGCTACCGGTCGAAACCTCATTTCCCGCAAGTCTGCACCGAGAAAAAAGAAAAATGACAGGCAAGTCGACCCACTCGTCTTTCCAATGACAACGAGCGTCCCAGCCCTATCCGTTTGGAGCCCAAACCGCGGCGTGATCAGCTCCAAGTCATTCTGACTGTGCCAGATCGTAATGTTTATGCTTTGCTTGTTCAAACGCTATCACGCTCTGCGTAGCAGTGCATGTACGTATTCCAAAAGGCTGAAGACTCGCCTTACGCAGCCACTGCGTAAGGCGCGACGTTGCGCTAACGGGTGCGGACATCAAAAGGATTTGCATCTTTGCTGGCTCTTTGATTCGAGCCGTAGCCTCGTTAGCACAGCACAGCTCACACGTAGCATATTCCCAAGCGCGAGCACAATTTCTTGCATGACGACGGTGTCGACAGATTAAGTTTCTAGACGAGCTCTCAGAATGACAGTCACCGTGCGTATCTCTTCTTGTGTCGCTCCAGCACCAGCGTTCGATGCTTTCGGTTGCTGATGAGCTCCCGTTCCTGATACAGCTGTCGAATTGGACGCTGTCGTCCCTCCAACCGCTGGTAATGCCCGCCATAGTGAACCTCCCTTCAACGTACACTGCACTCGAACTTGCACCCACTGCACCACCTCCAGCTCGGGTCGACGTTTGGCTGATTTCGCTCGTTCGGTGCTAACGGAAGCCGCTGCACCATTCGTTCGAGCAGAAGTCGACGTTGAAGCAGAGTCCGATCCTAGAGGAGACGCTGCTGCTGGGGCTGGCGGGTAGTACGAGACTTGCACCGCTAACTGCTGGCCTGTGGCTATCGCGCCACGAGACGGCTCCAAACTGAACAGCTTCGCGTGAGGTGACACCGCATCCACGACCAGTTCAAACGACCCCACCGAGCCTCCAGCTCCGGTCGTAGTCGCTGCAACAGCCTCATCAAACCCGCCGTAAGTTCCATTGCTCGGCGCTGTACTGCCGATAAACAAAGTTTTCGTGATCCGTCTTCCTCGAGGAGATTCCACAGATTCTCCAGTATCACCGGTGAGAGCAGTACGACTGCTTCGGACAGCGTCTTCTCCTGGGAATTCAAGGATAACCGTGGTCGAAGGCTTTCGTAGCCCTGAAGCTGACAGATTGTTCGTTCCAATGGTCGAACTGAGTTGGTTGAGCGAGATACTGGGCGGTAAATCGAAGAGATCATCCACTGGCCGCGGAGCCAAGAGCGGCTGCCTCTTCATTGACCTGGCAGCGCTTTCAACTGGCAGAAGAGAGGCTGGCAAGGCTTCTGTTGTCGGAACGAAGACGTACAGTTGGTTCTCCCAGCAGCGTCCAGTTAAACTGATAAGGTGCTGTTCACTTTCGTTCGGCACCTTGACTCTGTATCGTTGCGCGTAATGTCCCGGTCGTTGATGATCTGGCTGGAAAGCCACTTGCACTGTCAACGAACCGTTTTCAGGAATCACAGCACTGGTAGGGGAGAACGTGAACACTGGTAGGCCAGCCGAAGTCGCCACTGCCGCCTTTTCTCGCTTGGCCTCGTCGTTTTCATCCAGAGATTCGATAGAAAACGCTAGTGGGAAAGCGCTGCCGTTGGCTAACACCAGTTCGCGTACATTCCTTGTCCGGGCGAGTACATCCTGGAAATCCATCTTGCCGTCAGGAGGAGTAAGCGACAAACTGGGGTTGATCCCTTCACCACGAAGCCGAACTCGGACGTTCACTCCCAACGCCGACAGTTCCAACTCGTCCTCGTATATCAACGGAGTATGCGGCTCGAATTCGATCCGGATTGCGCGTTTTGAACTTGCTGGCACTTCACGCAAAGCTCCGATCAAGCGAAACGCGCCGAAAACGTGAAGAGGCTGAGCTCGTAGCATCGCCGCAGCAACCGCATTCGGCGTTGTTTCCAGCGTGAGGTCTCGAACAAGCATCTGGCCGATAGCAACTTGTCCGAAGTCCAGTTTGTTGGTCGAAGGGATCAAAACGGGTTCCACCACTGTCGTCCGGACCTCCAACGCTTGCAACGGCGAATGCTTATCGGGTTTTGACGAGGTTTTGCTATCGTCATTGCTCTCACGGTGATGGAAGCAAAGAATACTCCACGTGTGGTGACAACTTCGCGGCTCTGCGGGATGATCTCGCTGTACAGTGGCTTGAACATCACCGGAGATCTCTTCCGGTCGGCTGCTAAGCGGCTGGCTGGTTTGTTCATCCTTGGCAGGAGCGACATCGTCAGGGATCTTCTCTTTGGAGTAGCAAGTCTCAGCGAGCTTGAAGATGTCTTCAGTCGGTTCAAAGTCGATCTCAAGGCGTACGGTCTCGCGCGGGCCCAGGCGTGCCACAAGCGGCGTTATCCGGAGGAAACGTGAAGCTTCAGGAGGCACCCTTAACTCTATAAGCTGGCTGTATCGCTCAGACTGGTTGGTTAGCTTGACGTTGCAAGTCTGTGTCTGACCCACCGACGTAGCGCCCAGTCGTACAGCTGAGTGAGAGAAGACGAGATCACTAACTACGCCACTGCCTGAGCAGTGCAGCGTGTACTCCTGGTTAAACGTCGATGAGCACAGCTTCAGCATCGGCTTCTTCCGGGGGCCAGCTGCTTTGAGCGCGCCTGGAAATCTCGGTTCATACACGACACGGAGCTTTCTTGCCTCCCCCGGCAGCAGCACAAAACCCATTCCAGCTGACACGTCAGCTATTGCCACATCCTTTGGCGTCGTAGCGATTCCAACGCGCTGCGGGATACGAGCCGAGTTAGTGACCAGGAGCTCGTGGCTGACGCTGTGGCCGACACAGCAAGCGCCAAAGTGAAGGCCATCGGTCTTGGTATCCGACAAAACATCGAGCTGCAACGTCGTGGGCGTGAGCCTGGCTGTGAGCAAGAAGAAGACAGGAACCACTTGATCAGGCACCACAACCGACACGGGGACTGCCAGCATGCCTAGGTCACGCGAACCAAGTCCAGCGCGCTCGATTCGCTTCCACATTTTCTCCTCTGGACGAAATTTGACCTGTACGGGAAACTTCCCCTCTTGAGAAGCTACTGCGGCTTGGACGAAGCCGAAGTCGGGGTGGAACTCGACGTAGCCAACAAGCGGCTTAGGCACTTGCACTTGGATTTTCAGAGCCACCTTGCCACGATTGCGCACAACAAACTGGTGACGGTACAGCTTTCCAAAGGCGCAGCAACGGAAGTCCAGCCTGGAGTGAGTTACGAAGATCGGAACCTCCGAGGCAACACCAGACACAACGATGGGAATTGAGGCAAGCCGGCGAAGGTCTGGCGAAGAAATTCCTGATGACGAAGCGGCAGGAAACTCCAGAGCGAACTGTTGATCTTCCAATGTCATCGCCGTTGCAGGAGCAAACACGAAGGAGACGGGACTGTTCGAGTATGGCGGAACAACGCCACTCCTCGTAAAGCGGACTGGCTCGTCAGCTCCGTCGGGCTTGAAGCGCATCGATTCATGAACACGATCCACCAGTTCCAGTTCCTCCGAACTCAGTGGATCTCTATCGTCGTCCTGGATATCTTCAGCGGATTGCGTTGTGCGAGTCACCGACGTCTTCGCAGACGCTGCACTTGCAGCCCGAGAAACAGCGCGTGATACTGACGCTGGTTGTTGAACATCTTCGTGACTGGTAATGATAACTTCATCAGTAGACATGTCTCCATTGTCATCTTGCGGGTTTTCGTTGGCATCTCCTTCCTGTTTTTCCTGATCGGATTCATCGGTTTTGATATCAGAATTTTCTTCATCTGCAGAGTCGATTTTATCGGTGACTTCGACAATTTCTTGAACATCCGCAACAACAGGTTGCGTCGTTTCTCGCGATTGTGGCAGACGACGTACGCGGTATTCAAGCGGTAGAGCCCCTTCATTCGTAAGCGTCAAGGCGACGGTCACACGTTCTCCAGCTACCACAGCAGGAAAGCGCACGTCATGCTGAGAAAGCACCGGCACCGCTTTCTTGCACGTGCAACGAACCGGCACCTGGAAGACGCCCGTTGGCGCCGCCACCGAGAGCGCTGTCTCCAAGTCACGCCCTTCCATACCCGTGAAGGTCATTCGCAACGAACAGCTCATCCCAGCAGACATCCGACCAGGTTTCTCGTACACGATGTCGAACAGCTCGATCACTTCGTCGTCCATGGGCAGCAACCGGAACTGGTTGAAGGTGTTGGAGACGTTGGTGAGTGTAAAGCTCAGTGTCAGCGGGCGACCGACGTCGAAGTCTTGGAACCAGAGAGTCTGAGGGTTCGCAAGGAACGCATTCCCCGTGAAAGTCTTGCCCCACACCGTTTGGAACTGTGCGAACCGCGCGTCCTGTTGTCGTTGCCGCGCCTTGGTTAGCTGCCGCTCTTCTAGGACACTTCGGCCGCGAGGTTTCTTGTGCTTGGAGGACGACCCAGCTGCGTCCCCACTCACCTGGTTCTCCTCATCTTCTTCGCGTGGGTCCTGAGGTCTTCGTGCGATCGGTGGCAATTTTACTTCATTCCCTGACGACGGAAGGAACTTGTGATTCATCTTGTGAAGGTCTTGGCCGGGTTTTACTCCCGGAAGAGGCGGCATCGCCAGTCTGTCCGAGTTTTTCTGTTCATCGTTGCCTTCTGATCGACCAGAACTAATAGCTTCAAGCTCGTCGGGCTCTTGCTGGGAGTGGCGACCTCGCCTTCGAGGCAGCAGCATCGAACTCGCCTCTGTCCCAGCATGGGCCGGCTTCGCCAGCACCTTCGCCACTACTCGTCGACGATGTTCTGGGCTGAGCACTGCGCTGCGTCCAAGCCCGAAGGTGTTGTCCTTGATCGTCGTTTCTTGAGACGGATATACGCGAACCAGTTTTCCTGTCGGGTCTAGCGATGCTTTCCCAGTTCTTGACAACAGATACGCATTCGTTCTCTCCTCTTGTGCTGTTCGGCCCATTTCGCGTTGATACTTGCGCTCGTAGGCACGATCATCCGCCTCTTGCTTCTCCCGTCGCCTCTGAAGTGCCTTCTCCTCGTCCAGTCGACCTAACAGCTTTGCCTCACGGTCTTGAATGTGTCGCTCGATTTTCGAGCGCTCCTTTCGCGCTTCTCGCCTCACCACTTTGCGTCTCGCGACTTCGTACGGATTATTGCCTTGATCCAGCAAGCTCTGGCGCGTCCTTCTTTCGTGGGCCCTTTCCGCTTGTTCTCGAGCCTGAAGAGCTGCGCTCTGTGCTGCAATTCGAGCGGAGGAGACGTCCAGGTCTCGCTTGAGCTCCAGCTCGGCTTCAATTCGCTTTGAGCGCTCGGCTTGGGTCTCCGCTACCATCTGCGATAGATAGCGACGGTCTGCTCGAAAGCCATCGTGAAGCCGTTGATGCACCGGAGCTCGAGGGCTTTCAGACCCAGCGTCACCACCCGCATCCGGGTCCGACATGAGGCGATTGAATCCAAAACGCCAACAGGAGGTGACGCTTGAGACCCAGGGGACACTTGCCTTCCTTAACCTGCAGGAATAGAAGCGTTAGTGAACGAGGCCCGGGATGCATCAGCATGAGGACGTGGATTTGGTTTAGGCACTGTAGCTTCTTGATCGAAGTACAACGCAGGAGTGAGCGGTGGTTCTGTGCCATCGCCGCTCGGATCTCATCACACTAATCCAGTCTCCGTTGATTCTTGACCTTTTTCCAGTCTGCTACATTCCAGATATTTACACTATGCAACACGGCACGATCCCCGGCGACAAACCACGGCACGGATAGCTCTTGGTCGCCCCGGAAAACACCTAAAGAAAATATAGAAAACAAGTTAGCTGCCCTTGCACCTCCAGCCGCTCATTTGCGTCCGCTTCTTCCGGGGTAGCAAACGGTTGGATGCTGGACGGTGCAAGTGAAAGCTGATCACCACCAAGCCACTCGGCTCGAGCCCGTCTATCTCTGGGCTAGACCATCTCGTGCTTTCAGAGCAGCGCAGAGGTCATTGCCACGTCTTCAAGCCCATAGTCGGCGTCAGTGTCGCCCTCAAAGCCGCTGGCTTTCCACTCGAGCGGGTCGTCATGCTGAAGCAGCTCATCCAGCACCTGGGACGACGGTTGCGTGTGACTCGCTGTGGCAACTCCAGCCTCGCTCGATGTCCAGAAAAGTTGTTGCATATTGCTATTGTCCACCTTGGCTGGATCCGAGAGGCCGGGAGCCCCGAGCCAAGGCGGAAAACCGGCGTTCGGTGGAGCATGCTGACTACCCAGCGCGTTCTCACCCGTCTGCTGTCCAACTCGGCTGTTAAGCTCGTCACTTTTCGCTGAGAATGACGTCGGCATCGACGAAAAATGGTTCAATCCAGAGAACATCGACGCAGCACCAAATGACGGATCCGAAACTGAGCGCAGTCGGCCACTCACTGGTGGACTCGAGAATTTGTCCTCCAAGCTGTGCGACAGCGAATCTCCCTGCGTCACTGACATTTTCTCCAAATTCTTGGTCAGATGCAACGCGTTTATCCAGTCGTCACTTATCGTAGCAAAGGCATTCAGACCAAGCTCGGCCTCGGGTTCTCTCATGGCAAACTCTGGAGCGTCCGACGGTAGAGTTGAGTGCTCGGCAATCTTGAAGCACTCCATCCCAACGGGAAGCATTTCCGCGTCTTCCTTGTCGCCGAAACTCGTGCTGGACTGGTACGAAGCTGGCCCTCCGCCAAAATCTATGACCGTTGGGTCTCCAATGTCTTCGGCGTCACAGTTTGCTAGCACAGATAAAATGTCGCTGTCGATAGCCTGATCATCGCTGGATAGCGACGTCGAGTGGTGCTTAGAAGCGGCCATTACTTCGTCAAACGAGGATTGGTCCTCGGTAGTACTGTTGCTGATGATTGGCATGCCCGGCTCGTGGTTACTAGCCGAACTTTGGCTTGCTGGCATCTTGAGCTCATCGAGTGGTGGCTGAAAAGCCCCCATCTCAGGCATCGACTCGGATTTGGAGCGGAGTTTGGCGCGTCGAGCGGTCGTTACTGCTTTCTTTGGGTGAGGCGTGGGAGCCCGGCGAGGTTTGCGAACGGTCTTGGTTCGAGCCTTTACAACACTTGCAGTGCTCGGGTGCGACTTCGGGATCGCTCCGACAGCGGGCGCATCCTCCATCGCACTCGTGACGGGCATCGAGTTAGACCGTAGGCGCGCGTTGCAGCGTTGCGACTTGGCCGACGGAGGGGCCATTTCACTCGATGAGCCAGGGTCGTCCTGGCTGCCCAGGACGAGACTCGAATCGGACGCGAACGTTACCAGCGGCGTCGCTGGTCGGATCGTCACTGTCCGTGAAGCATTGTGCGGCATGACGAACTTGCCAGTCTATGGACACAAAATTGCCTTCAGTACCCACCCACCCCCCAAAAAAAAAAAAAAACAACAACTAAAAAAACCGAACAATCTTCTTCACTTTACCTTTTTTCCTTGAGTTTCCGCCGTCTCAGCCGTCTGATCCGGGTGCTTCAGCCGCTGGTGCTGAATCAACGACCCCTCCGTTCCATACGCCTTGCATAACATTAAAAAAAACTTCCAGTTTCAGCACAAACTTCCACCTACGAAGATACAACATTTCCCACCTTCGGGCAATCTGGGAACGGGCACCGGAACTTCCTGTCGATCTCGGCCGCCGACCGACGGCGCCTCTTCTTGCTGGTGCTCGAGGGCGGCGCCGTCTTGTCTACTTCTTCTTCTTCTTTCTGCTCGGCCTCCTCGAGGTCTTGCGTCTCGATCTTCAGCTACATAACCAAAAAGAATATCCCAGTTAGCCGAATGATACCATTATTATCCGAAAAACCTTGAAAGGTCAAGTCTCACGTGCTGTTCCTCCTTGAACCTGGCCGCCTTGTCCTCCTTGGGTCTGGGGGAGCTCTTCTTGGCTCGCTTGGGTCTGGGCTTCGGCTTGGGCTCCGCTGCGTCCGTCATGTCCACGTCCTTGTCCTTGCGCGCCTTCCTGGCCTTCATGGGGCGGGCCTTCTTTTTGGTGCGGCGTGGATCTGCTTGTTCTCTTTTGCAAAAAACAAGAAATTGTTCTGCGGCGGCCTTTCAAGAGTGTCGAGACGCCTGTTTCGAAAAAGTGGACATGCATCAGTGAAAAATATACAAAATGGGATTAAGTATACGCCTCGTTAAGTTTACGCGCAATGAAGGCAACTTCAACTCAAGACAAAAAAACAAAACAAAAACAAAAAAACAGTTGACGGCTATCACGGACGGACTACGGTAGACAAGAACTTGTGCCGAGTCAAATTCTTGCTAGAGCAGGTTAACACGGGTTGGAGTTGGAGCAGCTGAATTTCACATTGGCAGCAACCCACTTCCCAGCGTGACGCGGATTTACATGAGCACGAGTTGACAATACTTGATTCGAAGCAAACGCCGGAACGACGGCATGGAGCTGTGGGGCGATGCTTGATCCGCTTGAGACTTGGCGCTGCTGGGGGTCGCAGCCAGTGCCTCAACTGCCAGGAGGGCGAGAATGGCGGCAACTAATTGTGCACACAGAAAACGTTTGGTGATAATTCAAGAACGAGCTGGTCCTTGCATGTAGTCACTTCGGACGGGCTGGCTAACTCAGTGCTACTTTATGCTCGTTCCTCTGCCCGGAGTGAGCTGAAGAAAGAAAAATGTCTGCTTTGCTCCCCATCAAAAGTACCATCCTGGCTCCTGCTGTACATGTAATTCAGCTTCACGTCATGGTGTCGCACGCGCACAGGGTCTTACTGAGGTATCGAGACAGGTCTGTCTCCATTTCCAGGCACGAGATGGAAGGAGCGCTCCTCTTGCTGCGTGGGCTGGCACTATTATCATTTGTATTTTTGGTGTTACATGCACGAAGTGGTTCGTTCGCCTGGAAATAGGGTCAAGGTGGTGTCAGACGACCAATGCTCTCTCGTGACTGCTCTCCGATGGAGATCGTAGCGGTGGATCGATCGCTATTGCCGCTCGCTACGGTGGATGAAGACGAGAGCGAGGCCGTGGCTCTCAGCTGCGTCGAATTCCTACTATCAGAGACCAACGCGTACTACCAGCAGCAGTGTCTGGCATCCGAGGCGGTACGAGTTGTGAGCTCTCGACTACGAGACAACGTAATCGATACTGTCTTTGCCGCTGCACTCGATCCAGAAGCAGCGTTGAATGAAACCCGGTTTCGACCGGAAAACAGACCTGAAGCCGAGCCCAAGGACCGCCATGCAGTGCGCAGTGTTCCGTGGAAGAGTCCGGAAAAACCAGTGTCAGTGAGGAGTGCGCTCCCTATCAAGACCTCGTCATCGCCAGCGTCGCATGTGGGGAGTATTGCGGATAAGGCACGATCTCGAGCTGGAGGGCCCACGAGGAGGAAGAAGAAGGCCGATAAAGGTTTGTGAAGAGCATTCCCCGTAGACTTTTTCCTTTTATTTCTGACCGTACTGCATTGAGCAGTTGATACCGACAAGACAGGGAGCACACCTCCCGCTCAGACGATTGCGAGAGAGGAAGATCAAGACGACGAGAAACCCGTACGTGATCGTTGTGGGGTGTGCTTTGACTCGGTGAGAGATTCACGATACGTTTGTGTGTAGGAGATCAAAGCATGGCGTGACAAGTGTCTGAAAAGTCTAGAGGTAGCTTCGCGAAAGCCTGGGTTCGCCAAGTGGGTAAATCTCGCTCGTGTCTTTGCCGTACCGGAAAGTCGGGTGTCCATGGAGGTGGGTGTCATTGCGGCACCTCCTGCAAATGTTGTCGCCGCGTTGGCAGCGACACCTGTACGAATGAAAACCAATGTGGACAGTTTTTCCTCGATCTTGGACGTCACCAAAGAAGTCGAGGAGATTCTGACGGCTAACGATGAAAGCAATGCAGTGTCTGCACTTGGTACAAGGCGAACGAGCCGCCGTCCATCCACTGTACTGGAATCTACTGGACGAAGCCTCCAGCCGATGTCGACAACAATTCACACGATCGAAGAGAACCCCCAACGCCAGTCCAAGCGCCGTTCACAAGCTGCTGTTGGGAATGATTCGATACCTCAGCAGCGGAAGGCTACGCTGCTTACCGACTCGCTCTCACGGCGCAAACTAACTCGAAATCCCTCCTCGTCCGAGTCTGTCTCTGGAAACTCGAACGGTGGATGGACCAGTAGTCGAAGTCTGTGGCGCTATGAGCAGGAGGCTGGGAGTGCTACCAGCCGAACGTTCATAGCAGACGGAGCTGAGTTCAACGCCAGTTCTTTACCAGCTACAATGAGTGTGGCGTCCGGTGTAGTTTTACTACAAGGTGAATCAGTCGTCGAAGGCCCCGAGTGGGTCGATGGGGCCTCCACCATGTCCCGCAAGCGCTTCGACGTAAGTAAAACTTCTAGTTGGGTATCCGTTTTGACATCCAAACTTACAGTGTGTTGACTCGTTGCACAGCTCCAGCAGCGCCTAGCGACCGACGCCCTACTCAATGCAACGAACGAGCACGAGTTGCATTCTCCCCGCATCTCCAGTGCAGTTTCGCCGCTACAATTCGGCCATTATCCAACCTCGCCGCTATCGGAGCTCCACTTCCGTGACTACGAAGAGGTCCCCCCGGAGCCAATCCCAATTCCGCAACTCTCTCCAATTTCCACATCAGCCCTGGCAATTCCACGAACGGTGAGTATTGCAAGGAGGTTTTCAATTCGTGGAGAGGTACTAACTAACCTGTGCGTCTTGCTACTGTCAGCATCTTAATGCCTCACTTTCGACACCTTCGCTTCGGGTTCGTCCAGCTGCTTCCAGTGGCAAAGCAGGGGGATCTCTTAGTAACAGTGTCAAGGGAGAAGCTAGCAGCAGCAACCGAAGCGTCTGCACCAATATCAGCAGTACCAGCGGCCAATCTTCCCAAGGGAGCTTCAAGTCTCGACCGACTACAGCATTGAGAGCGGTGGCTGCCCCTCCGAAGCTCGTTTCTGGTCGAGCAAGAGCTTCTTCTGCCACGCCGGGGAATGCTCGGTTGTCCACACAGGCTTCGGCATCGATGAAATGTGCAGGAACGACTTCGGCCAAATATCTGCGCGAGTTTCCCAAGCCACGAGAAGGGGTAATACGCGTGGTTAACGACCACGCTGCAGGCTTGTTGGGCAACGCAGATGGCGGCCAACGAACTGCGTGGATGTCCTAACAATGGTAAAAGCATAACAAATGGAACAATGGGCGCTGCATTTGCTGCTAACGCTAGTACATCTCGTCACTTTCGTATCATGAAACTCGACTTTGTTGTGTATTACCCTCTAGTCGTGAACCCAACTTCTATGGCCTCCAGTTCGTGCACGTAACAAATTAGTGTCGCTGGGTTGGATCGCTATAGAAAGTGGTCAGCCTCCCAGTCTTGCAGGTCAGAGCCCGATGGACCTCGAACGTTGCTCCATAGGGGCTGGAATCCGGGTTGGTTTTGGCGGGGAGGCGGCAATCTGCTTGTGTTTTTCCTCCATTCGCTTGGCTCGGCCTAGATAGAAGGCCATCAATGCCTGATCAATTCACACATGAGGTTAGAGCTGCTCCATGTCGAGAGAGAAAACTCTAAGCTACGTACCTCTTTCGACTTTGCCGCCTTCGAGAGCGGTGCCGGTGCAGAGACTTTCGGTTTCTGCGGGCTAGTCGAATCGATGATGACTTTCTTCTGAGCCTTCACCGGTGGGGTTTGAAGCAGAGCTGCCTTGTTCATGACTTGCTCAGGTTCAGGCTCTGAGTGTGGCTCCGAGGTTTCTCTAGGCGTCGTGAGCTCAGTATCCTGGTCCTTTGAGGCCCCCGCGATAGCAAACGGGTTGTTGTTTTCATCGTCATCCTGCATCACATCCGACGGAGCAGCTTCACACGGTGCAGGCGGTGGTCCCAGATCAATCCACTCGTCGCCATCCACGTCGACGCTGCGTCCGAAAGAGTACTCGATTTCCATTGCGCCTGCTAGTTCGTCCACGATTCACACTTCGTGGCGTATCAATCGTCTCTTGACTCCGACGATTAAGGGATTCCTTCCTGTTTGATAAGCAAGTACCATGTCGTCTTCCCTACCATCTAAGTGCGGTGGATTGGGTCCGTCCCATGCCGCCAACCGAATACATTCCAGCTCTCGGAAAACGGTACGCGAGTGACTGCACGTCCTCGAATAAAACTGCAGGACAAGACTTCGCCTTTGACAAGCCACTATTATTATAATACAATAGTATTGTGTGTAGAATGTCTCGCACATCTTGTTTAATCAGATTGGAGGAATATAGTTAATCGAAGTCCGATTCTTAGCGTCCTTTACACGCTTCGTCAAGCAGGAACTCCGACCACATATCGGCAAAACTCTTGCCTTCAATCTTTGACGGGTCAACAGGAGTGTGTTCCCCCTCGCCAGGAGCCACAAGCCCAATAATCGACGAGAAGAGTCCACCACCACCGTTACCTGCAATCGTGTAGCCCAGGCCAACGCGGCGCTTTTGTTCCTCCGTAAAGTCCTGAAGAGCAAGTGAGGGTAAGTACTAGAGCCAAAGACCACCCAGTATATCCAATGAAAATCATGACGAACCATCATTCGAGCCATTAGCTGAAGTACCTCACCCTTCTTGTTACTGTCCACGTACGCCACCTACAACCGGATCATCAGTAACGAGCCTGATACCTCAAACCAGCACGAAATAATGAAGCGTACCACTAATTGAGCAGCAAGACTCTTGTCAAGGACATCACGCTCCGAGTTGTATTGCGTAGCCATGCTCTCGAGCGCCTAGCGATAAGCACGACAGCGCACGTCAATTCCATGCTAACCCACGCAACCAACCCCAAAACCATACCTCTCTTAGCTGCTCACACTCGTGTGTTTTCTTGGTCAACTTGGCCATCACGCGCTCCAAATCGTTCGTATCTCCTTCACGGGGCTCAGAAAGCGGTTGTCTTGTCTGCAGCTCCTTCTGGACTTTCTCGAGTTCCGCTTCCATAGTTGCAGCACGCTCCTTCTGAGCCTTGCTCTCCACCTGGAACTGGTGCAGCACTCCTTCCAGCGCATCCAAGTCGCGCTGCAACCTCTCTGCATCCTGCTGCGCCACCTTCTTGTCCGCTTCTGACGTGGTCAGCCTCGCCTCCAGGTCGTACAGCTTCTGACTGTCAATGGAGCTGGCGTGCTCCTCGCTCTTGACCATCAACACAGCTTTCTCCTCTTCGTTGGCCGTCTTGATCTTCTCGATCTCCGCCAATAAATCCATATACCCCTGTTCATACTCCGATGCTCTCGCTCGTGCCTCCTGCTCATCCTCCCTCAGCGTCTCACTGGCCGTCTGCAGCTCCTCCACTCGATCTCTCAACTCAATCACCCGCTTCTCCTTGTCCTGGCATTGAGCCGCCATCGCGTCCGCCTTATTTAACAATTTCCGTCAGTACTTCACTCATTTTTCTAACTTACTCAACAAATAAAAAAACACCTCAGCTTGAGCTTGCTGCAGCTCCTGCAATAGTAGATCACTGTGTATATCAGAACCTTCATCTCCCGTTACAGCGGCGTGTCTGGCGGCCTGCAGTCTCTCAATAGTAGCCTTCTGCTGCTTAATCTCCACCTGTTGCTCCCTCACACGCCTCTCCAGCTGCTTCTCATCATCGCGCCGTGTCTCCAGCTCCTTTAATGTCTTCTCCAGCGCCTCGTTCGCCTTTTTGCGCTGTAGTAGCGCACGTTCCAGCTCGCAAATGTATTGTTCCTGCTCGTCCTCTTCTGAGGCCACAGGGGGTGCTACGACGGCGCTCAAGCGGCTCCACAGATGGTCCTGCTCTTCTTCTTCACGATGCTGTGCGTGCTCGCCCTCCTCGGGCGCCACAATGTCCGCTAGCCCGTCGGTCAGGCGAGACCACATCTTACGAAGCTCTTCTGCTGTTTGCAAAACGCAGCGGATGATGGGTCCACACAGTGTTGGCAACGTGGACCACATTAAATAAAAATGGAAAAAAATGTATTTTACAATCGTCGGCAGGAGATCAGGGGATAAGAGCATTCCCTCCCGATCTGATCTGCTGACAGGCCAGTCGATAAGTTATTGTGAAGTTGAGCGCTGTGCGCTCCGCGAACCGTTGCGCAGCTGCTTGCCTTCCAGCGGGAAGATAAATTAAATCAAAACCCAATCCAATGTGTTAAATGATACACACCTTTTTCAGTCCAACTTCACCAAATTTATTTTTGCCAGGCTCAATTCAAATGAACAAAGTGCAAGCCAACCCCACCATGACAGACGTACCATTTGTTTTCGCGAGCCAAGGTGAGCGAAATGAGGAAATCTGCCTTCTTGTCGTAGTCCGCGTCGACCTCTAACTAGGGCTACGCTAAAGCTGGGATAGGAAAAAGGGTAACAAGTGAACTCTTACAGTTTCTTCAAGTAAGTTTAAGCAATGTAGCTCTCGCCTGCGGTTCGAAAAATGTTTTACAGGTTGTCGTTATATGAAAACAAGCCGTAAGTGCAATTTCAACCGCTACGTACGCAAGCCAATTTGTTTTGGCAGGTTTTGGACCCCTACCCGGCAATAAGCCGGGTACCCCGGCCATTAAGGGCATCTGCTGCCCCCACACTTTACTAACAGAGATAAGCTAACATGCTTCATACCTCGATGTCAGGACCCATAGATGCATGAAACGCGATGTTTTCCAGTGGTAAGGTGGACCCCGTTTAGCCACCGGTAATGCGCCGGTAAATCGGTTGGCACCTGTCCATGCAATTATACCTGTTGAGGGCCCCGTTTAGCTACCGGTATGCCGGTCGCGTCACAAGGAATTACAGGCATCCTCCTTTTTTTACTGACGATCGCTTATTACTGACAGTCGATTATAGCCAATCAGCCCACTTTATTGCTATTCTCCACATATTACTGACACACAAAAATGGGCCCCGCAACGTGACACTTTCCAATCCACGAGATGCTGGCCAGCCGACGGACCGCGATCACGACCGCCGAGAAGCTCGAAGTGCTCGCGGCTTGGGAGCAGAGCGGCAACCTTTCCGGTGTCCAACAAGCGTTCTACAGCGGCCTGGATGAACACGAGCAGGAGCAGCGACGGAAGCTGATCTACCAGTGGCGACAGAAGCGCTAATGCATTGAGCAGGCATGCCAGACGGCACGCGGGCTAGCCAAACAGACGGCACGAGCGAGCGGTACAGGTATGGCCCTCCCTGCCGAAGCTGAACAAGAGCTAGTTGTGTGCATAAATGAGCTACGGGGAGAGGGCGTACCTATTTCTGCTATGATGCTTCACCTTCAGGATCTAGAGGTGGCTGCTGCTCATGACGTGACCGGGTTCCGAGCTTCGTGGTCGTGAATGAAGCGCTTTAAGGCGCACAACAAGCTATCCATGCGCGCGAGAACTAGACAAGGTAAAATCAGCCCAGAAGACCTCGACAAAATAGCCGCAGATTTCAGCAAAGAAGATGCCCAAAAGGTGCAAGACCTCGGGATCAACACCGCTTACAACGCAGATCAAACTGGGAAATTCTTGTTTATACGTGCAACCTATTTCTTGCGGTATGATAAAGCTGATGTGTTATTTGTTGTTGCTGTATTCGCTGCTTGTTTTTAGCGGTGTTCTTTGAGTACCTTCCAGCGCGAACATTGTCGAAGAAGGGGGTAAAGACCGTTTGGGTTCGGTGCGGAGGAAAAGGAAAAGAGCGTACAACCGTGATGCTTCTTGCGGATTCTAACGGTAAAAAAAATGGCTCCATTCGTTGTCTTCAAACCGGACCCTTCAGAACATGAGGATATACGAGAGAAGAACACTCGCTTCCGCCCTAGTTTTGATGTCCGCCTCTGGAAGACGATCAGTCAGATCCAAGACAACTCGTCTCTCCAAGTGTACGGCAACAAGAAAGGTATACTTTTAACCCAATTATTTCTCCCACTGATACTAATGTAAGTTGTACTGTGAATTAGGCAGGTGGGATGGCTATTTGTCAATTCAATTTCTGCGGTTTCACTTTGAAACTCGCGAAGACACTTCAGTGCCGATCTTGCTGCTTTGGGATGACTTCTCGGGCCATTGGACCAAAACGTCATCGATTACGCGGCAACCATCAATGTGGTGCTAGTGAAAGTCCCAAAAAGCGCCACCGCTATTTGCCAGCCAGCGGACGTGGCTTGGAACAAGCCTCTGAAGCAGCAGCTGCGCGGGTACTGGGTGGAGCTCCTACGAGGTCAACTGAAGCGCAGGAAGGCTGGAGTTCCGTTCAAGCTTGTACCGCCAGACAGCGGTTTTCGCGAGCTGGATTGAGCGTGCATGGGCTGAGTTAAGCGAGAAGACAGTGAAACCCGGATACAAGAGGGCAGGACTCGCGGGAGAAGAAGTAGAGGTTGTAGCAAGTGAGATGATCGCTGAACTAGCGAGTCTTAGCTTAGTAGACGGTCGAGTTGGAGCTGTAGACGACGAGCACGACACTATTGAAAGCAGCGATGATAAATTAGTGCACTTTTTATTATTACGATGCGCGGCAGACATCACCTTTTCTACCTTTATTTTTGTAGCCAAACATGACTATCAGTAATGAATGGAGGATGCCGGTAATACTTGTTGGGCTGGGCTATTCACTTCGCTGCCATTCCAGTAAAACATAATATTCTGGACACGGGAATTATAGTAGTTTTGTGACTCATGAGTGCACGTGACTGCTTCGCGCCTATACAACTGGACTGGGCTCCTTCGGGTTTTGCCACTTGCGAATATTCCGCCAATAACAAACCCTCACAGCCCCCCCCCCCCTCTTACTCTCCGTGCCTGAAACGAGGGACACGTTAAATACATCCCGTCGAGGCGAGCAAGCTACAAGGGACCGACAAGGACGAGGCAGCACGCGCCGGCATCGATAACGCCGCACAAATTTGAACGACCCCGCCCCAAGAACGAGGCACGCCGAACGACAACAAGCGCGAGGTGACGTCCAACGTCGCGCTAACCCACGCTTCAGCACTCGAAGCGCTCAACATTCACTCCGTCCCAGAAATACGCTACGCAAGTCCTGGGTATTCACCCGCCGCGGTCGACGTACAGATTGCCACGGGTTTGTGTGAGATTGAACTCGCAAGTTTCTGAGAGGGGACTCCTCCACAGTAGTAACAATATGTGACACCCACATGCACGCATAAAGCGATCTAGACTAATGATCCACTAACGGAAACTCACTCCCGTCATCCATACCTTTGCGTTCGTGCGATATTGAAACCCCAGCTCTTCAGAAGTGCGCTTCTTGAAGCAATACGGCTGTTTTACGTGGCCTAAGAACATCGTGGGAGTGCGTCAGAGCCGTCCGATTTTGCCGTCAAAGCCACCGTGATCCTCGTCATGTTTTGCTTGACACCACGTGCCCCCTTAGTGCACATGGAGCAAGCGCGTGCCATGACGTAGCAGAGGACTGTCTCATCCAGGTTGAAGATGTCCTTGCTCTCGTAGAGATCGGTGAGCTCGTGTAGTCGCTGTCGGCCGAGTGCTACTGCTGCTGGATCGGCTGAACCAGCTTCACCAGGGCGCTGACGATAGCGCAGCACATGCTTACGCTCAAAAGGCGTTAGCCACTCGTCTGAAAAATGAGAGGTCCCAAGCGTCGCATAGCTCTCTTTGCCTGTCACGCGCCTTCCTAATGATTAGCGCTCGTGAAAGGCATACGCCCTGCACCTCCATCCTCTGTATCCATGTCCACGGTGCGGTCTCTAGAGCCGGTGGCGTCACATGCAGGGCCTTGCGCCTGTTTCCGTCGCCGTAGTCGGCGCTCACGATGGCGGCGGCTCGCTTGCGGATGTCCGAGACAGTTGTCTGTGCAGGATCTTTCTTGAGCCTTAATGTTGACTTGGCCCAGGCTGCGAGCTCGTTCTGTGTCATGGTTGGGCAATCAGCAGCCTTCTCAATGAGAGCCCTCTTCTCCTTGATCTCCATCCACCTCCCATGCCGAGAGAATATTGAAATATGGCGAGTGACGTGCGGCAAGTTTGGTGTCGCCAATAGGGATTGAACACAAGGAACACACGCCCTCTTCGTCGGAGTGATCCAGCGAAGAAGTTCCGAGTGGTCTACCTTCCTCAACGGAAGAATCGACTTTCTGTCTGGAACTCGCACGCTATACATCCTGGACGATTGAGGCGTTCACCCGCCTCGCCTCGCCTCAGAAGCCAGGAGCAATACAAGCGGGGTTGATGCGAGGGGAAAACATAGTCTCTTGGCAAGTTGCTTGGCATAAAATATGATCATTTTGCCGTTTAGACAGACATCGTGCTGTTCTGCTAGCATTTTAAAATCGACGACGTTGACGTCAAGCTTGAGCTATGCAACACGAAACTCGTTCTTGCGCAAAGCTTGATCTGGGCCCTCCTGCCTCGACGTCTCGCGCACTGCGAGCATGATGCAAACAGTGAATTTGTTTGCTGCTACTTCGAGGCCAAACTGGCTTTATTTAGTGCCCCAGCTCACCATACATTAGTGCAGATATCTCCAGGGATCGCTTGCAAATATGCGGGTTATGTAGGCGGGTTAGGCGGAGTCTTGGTTTGGGTGCGAGATTCATCGATGTGTGCGCGAGGAGGGAATTTTTGTTGAGGGCACGCCGCAACTGCGTTTGGCACACGGGGTTTGGGCATCAAGTTCAATTGTCTGAATCTGAGCCCGACTGGCGGAATCTTAACGTTTTAGCCACTCAGACGAGTATGATGATCGGATTTCCACCAATAAATAACAATTCTTTCTCGTATCATTACTCTTTCGCTCGGGTGGTCCGCCCTTTATCAGACAGAACTCCCAGGTTATGCGTTGTTACCCCGTTGTTTATTCACACACATTACTGTACCTCCATTCATTCTCGTTGAAGACTCGTGGGGTATTGAACAGGGCTGAAGATAGTAGCCCAACCTTAATGACTCCTAATTTTAATGGTTTTTTTATCCGCATTTGCAGTTGATGGGGTTACTGATCTCTACCATGGTGTTATCAAAACTATTCGTCTGCAATGTGTGTGTCATGGCACGATTTTGCATATTTTGCATACACCACGATCTACTGTCACACGATCCACTGGCACACGTACCAAGCTAAACGAGTTGAGTATTCATTGTTGAACTTCTTAGAATTTGGGGATTTAATTTGGCTCACATCACAACATAATTAAAATTACTAGCACCCAATCCGCCACACAATCAGACAGGCCAGCGGTAGTCAGCAAATAAATATACATAAAAAACGATTTTCGCGTCCAAACGTTGCCACCGTGTGGATTAGCCCACACAGCAAACTCATGTGGAGTATGAAGGCTAAAGTCTGAGTAGATCACGAGCTATATGAGCTGACGTTGTGCAACCGATGGCTGTTGGATTGTTTGGTTGGCCACGTCGACATGGATATTGACGGCAAAATACACTAACCTACTCCTACGTTACACAGTTATAGAAGTTGTAATAAAGCAACGCCAAGTACCTCTGCCGGTTATATAGGCCTACACAGCAACGCTACCACCGTTTTCAAGGCCGCAGAAGTTATTCTGCAATTGCATATAGTTCAGCAAACTAACGCAGTACCATTTTTCGTACATGCGTACCAATTCCTGAAACCAATTTAAATAGACGTCCTAGTAGTATTTCGAGACTTCCGTGGGCGACCTTTCGCCTGTCCGAGGGATGAGTCCGCAGCGTTTTGAATCCTAGATTTTGACGAGAAAATACTTTTCCAAAATCTGAAAGAATCCGGTGCCGTGTCCGTCACCAAGGTCTATCGAGCTGACCGGCTGCAGTACGCTCTCGACGGCAGCTTTGTTTTCCCATCCCGGACAACCTATACGCGCGCGTGGTGGCCTCCGACGTGTTCCTGAACCTCCTGGTTACCCTGTGCAACGTGAACGCTCAAGGCATGTTCAGCCACGTCTTGGTTGACAAGTGTCCAACAACGACGTGGCCATCGCGTAGTGTGCAGCTGACGGTTGGAAAGGAGGCCGAGTTGCAAGGATGCTGGGCCTCGTGGACATCCAGGAGGCGATGATGACGGCGAGCAGATGCAGCGCCTGCTACCGCTGGAGGATGCAAGATGGCGGAGTTGTATGAAATGATGATCAAAAGAAGACAGCTGCTCATTGAACGCAGGTCGAATTTCGTTGCGAACTTTTCTTCGTGGCTGAAGTCGACGCTCCGTCATATTACAGTGCACCGTGAAATGGCGTTGAAGCTGTGGCCACTTGTGAGTGGATCAAGGGTCATGTCGCCCAAGCACTTTTGTCTGCACGAGCTCAGCTCACAGCTGTGCCGCATTGGCGAGCGCGTGCTCCTGCCGAGAGCGGCCCCGTACTACGAGCAGAACGACATTAATGGCACCAGATGTGGTTGCGTGGCGTCGGCTCATTCGGCAAGTCACCCCCACGGAAGCCACGCCAGTACCATACATTTGTCCAAACCAGGTTTTCTTTCGCCGCCGCACAGTGGCCTGGTAGACTTCGATTTCGATAGGTGAATGCGTCTGCGCTGCGTCTGAAGTGGTGGGTGACTTGGCTGAACGGACTGACGGTCACGACTGCGAGCCGCAAGACGCCACGATCAACCCATCTCTTCTGTTGAATCGGGGTACCCTCGTCCAGACCTGTGCTTGGTTGCCAATATATGCTCCTACCGTTTTCAGATGTTTTGTCTGATATCTGGGTATAAAAGTGATTCGGGAATCATTCCGTTCAGTGTTAGTTGTTAGAGGATACTCGCCATCTCCAAACTTCACTGCACCTTAACCCTGATGCGAGAAGCAGTTATAACCTCTCCTTAACTATAATGTACGAAGCAAAGTAATTAGCATTTGAAAGAGCGCAAAATTCGTCCTTCGAGATTATCGCTGTACTCGTTTTGCCTATCTCGTGTAACTTCAATCATTTGTAGTATTTGTAGGAGGGACCTGTTGTATTCATTTAGCTTACGTTTTGTATGTTATATCAAACCTATGTTGTTTTCATCCCATGCTACGCGATGTTGCGGGCGCTCACCGCCAACGATCCTTATCACCATAATGTCCGAGGTACTGCACGCCACCACTGCACACGCGGTGTACAAGCCTGCAGGCGAGCAGCGGCGATTGCTCTCAGGATGGGCTGGGTTCAGGCTGGTCCGGCAAACTGCACTTCAAAGTCTCACAAAACTGGCCAGACAGGAGCGGGTATAGTGCTCAGCTCCGAGCGACTCCGAAAAGCGCTGTCCGTGACGGGGGATACTAACGAGCACAAGTTTTTTTTGTTCCCGCGAAGAAAAAGTCCGGTTTGCCATATAGATCATTTCAGCTGCACGCTGTACGCCGATCGAGGAAAACAATTTCATCTAGTAATTCTGAATTCGTTCGACATATTCTGAGCCTAGCTGTAACTCCGGCTTCGTGGTCGCTGGTCTCGAGCAAGAGAAAGGGTTCGTACAGAGCCACAACATTTATTTAACTTAAAATTTGTTAAACCCTTGGCGAGAGAAGCTACATTTCAAGTCTAAATTCGCTAAACCTGCGTTGTGCAGCACCTGGTTCGGAGGCGTTAACGTTTTGTTAATTCAGCAACATAATGGCGCCCGACTGGCACCACCAAAAGGTTTGTCACCACAGTGAATGGGGCTATCATACTCGCGACAGTCACTAGTGCTTGCGTCCGTTGTCGGTAGGTGGGCTTCCAGAGCTTGTGCGGGGTCGCTTCCTTCGTGCGCCATCCACCTCGAGTTTCGTTTGTAGGATCTAATAAAGATTCGCGTGATTTTGAACTGGCTGGCTCCGTTGGCTTGGACGTTCGGTTAAAACGTTGTCACTACGCCTCGCAGAATTGCTTTCAGGTCTTCGACGTTATCGGTCGTGACTTCGACAAGCGGTCGAAGGCTTTGCATCGCTTGCGACCCGATCGCCCGTCACCAAAGGAGAGGAGGATAGCGCAGCACCTGTTCTTGAAGACGCTGCGAGTAGCCAGGTGGAAGTCCATAGCAAATGAAAGAATGAAGAGAGTGTTGTGTAGCCTGCATTTGCATGTTGCACCCGTCCATTTCAGCACAACACCTTTTCAAAATCCCATATCCTTTTATTTTAACGCATTTTAATGATGGCATTTCAGTCTATAGTCACCAAGAAACATATTGATAAAACTAATACAGTTCAAAGTCGCAGCTGTTTTGGCTCATGGGTGTCCGTTTCTGCGGTTTTGGCTTTTGGCCTGGACATGGCTTTCATATAGTTTTTCGTTATTGTTATCAAGTTGAGCACTACAAGAGGACGTCATGAAGACTGCAGAATTGCAGTGCTCCGAAGCGCCTCACTACTCTCTCTTTGCCTCACTGGACTGGAGATTTCCACGTCCTGAGCAGATCGCCGCGGGACTTTGCCACCTTCGAGGTTGTGCACTTCCCAACCAGCAACTTGACCGTTTCTGGAACGTCTTCGCGACGGCGTTTCTCGGACCCAGCCATGATCCGCGTCTTCTCGAGTGAAACTAACCGAAAACTGCTGTAGTCTCGAGATCCATGCAGCCAGTGGTTGTATTTTGTAACGGGTCGAACTCTTTCGTAATGGTCGAATTATCCTGTAACTGGCTAAACCCTCGAGGTTACCCGTACGAACGTCGAGTGAGAGGATGACTCGAGATACAGCGCCAAGACAATTGAGTAGATCAACTGCTATGCGTGATGATGCGAACAGGATACTTGATACCGACACGACGCGTCCGCCAGTTAAAGTTGCCGCAGAGTGATGGTCGACATCCAGTTCTCGATGAACAGAGCGTGCTGTTGGCTTCTCTTCGATTGCCATTCTTAAACTAGCCGTAGTCAAGTGACCTCTTACCTACCATCGTACGGGTGACCTAGCTCGCGACCGGTACATTCTAGAGATTCTAACTCAAAGAATCCAGATCTTCACGCCAAACGCTCCGCTGTTCGCTACATCGAGGACAGAGATCCTTTCTCAACAACACAGGGATCTACATCTGGCGCGTTTCACCGATCACGATCCGAGACGGAATAGACCGAGTACAACCTACTTCAACGTATCAGCGGCTGAGCTACATAAATTCGTCGACTGCTTTGCTGCAAATTTTGTCATAACCTAGGTTTCCTTTCTAGACCGTGGGGGGGGGGAGCTGGCGAGATGACCCAGGTCAAGGGCTACCCAAACTTAAGATGCAGTTGGCCGTCGCAATCACGGGCACACTTCCCGAGCTGGAGCTATTGCTTCAGCTAGCGAATTCTCTGTGGAACGCCATCAAGGACAAGGAACTACATCTGCCGTACCGCGCACGAGGAACGCCAAAGCCGACCCGCGACCGGAGTACATTCAGCGACTTATTCAGCAACAAGAGCGCGCCATGAATCACCTGGAGGGTAGACTTGATCGGTGAGCACCCCGACAGGACGTCGACGCTATCTATTGGCATCTACTCTTAACCACTGTGGCCTCGCCTCGATAATTGCTTGCAGCGCTGCAAGTTCTACATGAAAGGCGTCAACGTAACGAAGCAGCACGCCTTGCTCTTTAGTAACACTGGTTCGCGCGCAACATTCCAGGAGCGAACGAGTCGACTAAGTGATGCGGAAAACGAATATAAGCAGAAATACTTTCTTAATGATGTAGTGCCAAAGCGGAAAACACGCACTATAACGATCAAAAAAAGCATGGCACCTTAGTGTCGAGGGCCGATCTCGAATCGGCGGCGATATACGAATTGACTTGGGGCCTGTAAGTCTGGAAACCAATATGCGAGTTCAGCATCGGAGTCGAGCGCGAGGAGGTCCTCTATCAACCCGCTGTTCTCGAGCAGAAAATAGCGGCACCAGAAGTCCCGGACAAGGAGCCACACAGGAAGCGCCACTCCCTTCCGGACCAAGACGAAGGTGGGCGCACCAACGAAGAAGATATCATGTTGTTGAAGTAGCAGGTGAAGCGTTTGGAGGGTTAGATTGCCGCAAACAAGGTCGCCTTCCTCCAGGCGTCAACGGCGATGATTGCAGCTATACTCGACAGGGTGGCGTAGCACATCAACGCCAAGTTTCATGAACCAGCGAACTCCTCGGGATCAGCGGCCAGAAGCTCGACCAAGATATCGGCTAAGCCAAGAGAGAATCGCATATTTTGACAGCGCACCCAAAACAACCACCTTGTCTTCACAGCCTACACAACAAACGCGACAGCCCTGTGGCAACGAGGAACGAAGAGGTTGCCTACGTGCCACACGGACGTCACCGGAGATCGTGTTCAGCAATGCATCCAGGAAGGCGAAACCTCAACGAATCCCGACATCTTCTGCAGCTTCAGAAGCTCCGCTTAGTAGAATCACGTGGTATCGTCCGCGAAGAGGAGGCTTGGGCGCGCGGAACACCATCATGAATACTGTCGCGTAGGCTTCAGGAGTAGTACGATCCTATCGCCAACCCCCGGCTACAGCAATGTCGGCCGGATAACGCTGACCCGAGTCACGTACTGACCCTGAGTAACGATGGTCGGCGATCCAATTGAAAGTTGGTTCGTGGCCACACGAACCCTGGCAAACGGCCGACGAGCTCCATGACCGCAGAAGCGCACGCCCCGACTATCTCCATAGTGACTGACACGTACGGACCGGGGCACTTCCGGTACGCTAAATAAGTCCTTCCTGTTTGTTGTGTAATGCTGCTGAGCGAAGGTCTCTAATGTACCGAAGATGTTCATTCTTCATGATAGCAGTAATCTACTATCGTACTGGCTCACACCCCTGTGCGCTCATGTGGTAAGCACTTCACTGCCGACACACAAAATTAAAAGAAAAAAAAACAACCTCTTATCATGATGATCTCCATTTGTTTGAGATGATCCCCAAACAACCCTGAAAACACGAGAGCATGATCAAAGTAAACGTGTACGAAGACGGGGGGGGGGGGCACTATGGAACCCGTTCGGGGCTGTACTAGTCCATATACGCAGGCAACAGTACCTATATTTCCCATATGGAACGACTACTGCCATGTATGACAGACTCGTTTCCGCTATCTGTCGACGGTAGTTCTCCCAATTCAGCTCTTCGTGGCGTGTCCAGGGGCAAGTGGGCGAACGGAAGACCTCGACCACGAGCCGATTTGCGTCAAGCGCACAGTGAAGTTGAAGGCTACCGAATCCAACATAACCGGAGTGCCATCGGCCGGGCATTGGGGATCGCCAAGAGCATCGGAAGGAAGACCCCCACACACACCCACACACAATCACCCCTGACTTCTAACAAGACAGCCCAGACGTTGCGCCTCTCTACTTGCTGCCCATGTACCTGTGCAACGAGCTATTTGCGATACTTCTCGATGTTTCCGTGCCATCATTGCGCAGTGATCATCCTAATATTTTCTATATCGTTCCAATTGTTACGGATGGCCACCGAAGTGGCTCTTTGATCCTTATGTTGTTTCCACCGGCGGGCGATGCGCAATTTCGATGTATAGCTCTTTTTTATTTACGACTGTGGTCCAGCTGTGCGTTTCGTATAGCGCGAGGGCCGCTGCCACTACTGCAAACGTCTCGGTGCCTGGAAGCCCCCCCCCCCCCCCCCCCCCCCCCCCCGCCCCCCCCCCCCCCCCCCCCCCCCCCCCCCCCCCCCCGCCCCCCCCCCCCCCCCCCCCCCCCCCCCCCCCCCCCCCC
>JAABLK010000629.1:0-20976 GCA_012295415.1 Phytophthora chlamydospora | reverse complement strand
TCGGTGCTGGCCCCGTTGGACTGCGAGCCGCAGTGGAGCTCGCACTTCTTGGAAGCGAAGTTTCGGTACTGGAGAAGCGAACCAAGTTCAACCGAGAAAACATGCTCCACTTGTGGCCGTGGGTGGTGCAGGACCTGGCGTCGCTAGGCGCCAAGGTCCTCCACTCGCGGTTCTGCAAGTCCAGGACGTACTTCCACGTGAGTACGCGCCAGGTGCAGGTGATCCTGCTCAAGGTGGCGTTGCTGGTCGGCGTCAAGATCCACTTCGCGACCAGTTTCCAGTCCATCGTCGCTCCGGAAGAGGAGAGGTCTGGTAACAGATCATTCTACTCCATCCGGACAGAGCCTCAGATCCCAGTCGTGGAGTTCACGGCCGTTCTCGGCGCTACTGGCGTGAATGACCAGCTCGCTGAGCCAGCGAAGATCAACCGATTCGTGTTCTCCCAGAAGGAATCCTTGGGCATCGTCTGCTACTTCCCCAACCTAGAGACGGTCGAGGAGATGAAGGTGAAGGAGTTCTCGTGGACTACGCAACTCAAGCACCAAATGCTCCACAAGATGCGAGAAGTTGGCATCGATCTGGATAATCTCGTGTACTTCCGCGGCGAGATGCACTACCTGGTCATGACGCCCAAGCGGGGGAACTTGCAGACCCATGGAGTGGTGTACAAGAACTACCCGGACTCGAAAGACCTTGTCAGGAAGGAGAACGTCGACCAAGATGCTCTACGGATATTCGTCAAGAGCATTGTGAGGTTCGCTGGCATCCCGAGACGAACGGACTTTGCGAGTGTGAATCTCTTCGACTTCAGCTCGCTCACTCGAGCCGACAAGGCTGCGAGTATCCTGACTTCTCACGGCAAGAAGCTGTACGTTGGCTTGATCGGAGATTCCCTGCTGGAGCCTGTATGGCACGAAGGCGTTGGCACCTGTCGTGGCTTCCTGGGTGCACTTGATGCAGTTTGGATGGTGGCGCAGATAGGAAAGAAGACGGATGAACAGTTACTTGCTGATCGTGAACTCACCTACAAGATCATGCGACGTGTGTCAGGCCACCACCGCGAAGAGCTGCAGAAGAATGTGCGCAAGTACATGGTGGATCCAAAGTCTCGCTACAGGGTGAATTCCTCTTGAATTGTGTAAGTAGCTCACAAAGTGTTGCGCATTTAGTAAAGTTGGTCGAGATAAATGTAAAGCAAATGACTAACCTATGCGAATTTCTCTAAATGATCGTCGATAACTCGATTCGTTCATCCAAAGTAGATCATATTTTTTTTTATGAGAATATTATGTAGCCATTCAACGGCGGGGGTCACGCAAATCTCCCACGTCACATCTAAGAGGATATTTATTTGCAGGAACTGCATGTCGTATTTCATACAGCTGGTTCTCTTCAAAATAGTTGAATCAGCTCATAAATGAAGTGCCAACTATGTGCATCGCTTTCTGGGAGTATTAGACCACAACAGTTTGAGGTGGGTGGTGCATCCATAGTCTCATGACCTCTCCAGCGGCTTTTCTAATTCGATCACGAGGGCACAGATCACAATAATGGAGCCTAGAAACACTTCAACCCCCCCTCAGTGCGGACCGGCTGAAACCTTTCCGTCTCTCGATAGCGATGGACCACATCCCTCCAAGGCGTCTACAGCCTTCCCTCCACGCAAAGTGGCCCCCCTCAACACGACCACGAAAGCTTCAGACACTTGTGAGGAGGATGTGTCTCCAACATGGAAGAAAACGGGTGGCAGTGAAAAGCGTCAAGTGCTGATATTGCTGAGCATGCAGATGTTCCTCACACTGGCGGTGTGTCTGTGCTTCGTCTGGACGATGTGGCTCGTTGTGCTCAACATCGCACCCAATGGTACGATAAATCAAGTGATGAGGACCCAGAGTTTCGACGACGGAGCGTTCTGGTTGCTGGTAGAGTTGCCTCAGCGAGAGGTTATCACTTCAGCATTAGGGCTCTGCATCGTCGCGGGTATCTACCTCGCAATCTTCATCCAGATCCTCCTAACACGTCGTCAAAGAATGACTCAGATTTACGTGGGACCGCGGCAGCCTTCCGGCCCGGTGAATTTACTTACGAAGAAAGCTGAATTATCTCTGCAGACAATGGCAGGGGGTGGTAAAGTGGCCTCAATTGCGGTCAGAATGGCGACTTGTTTGACTAGTAGCGGCAGAACGGTGCGGAAGAGGGTTATATGCGCCAGCTACACTGTGAGATTTGTTGCTGGTACTGGGTTTTCTAATGCTTTTCACCTTTTTATTGCTCAGAAACTGTGGCTGAAGGTTGTGGATTTGGCTCTGGAGACGGCATTTCTGTATCAGCTGCTCGAGGCCGGATCACCAGCAGTTTTAATCGGGATCTTCACAGCTTTTGTGGCGTTGAATGCGCTGACGTGTGCAGTGATGATGCTCCTGCCCTACAAGAATACGGTGCTCGTGGAAACACTCGTGGATATCCTGTACGTTTGCTTCAGAGGGCGTCGGTACTTCTGAAATCTAACTTCTCTTTCTCGGATATACTGCTCTATCAGGTTCGACATGCTCATTGCTGTGGTGTTTCCTATGATCGTGCTGTTCTACTGCCTCTCCACGTTCAATTTAAACCGCGAGCAGCTTGCTATCAACCTCGCAGTATTTCCACCTGGTCGATACGAACGCGCCGCCAGAGTCATCGCTGATCCAGTGCAGACGGCAATCATTGGCTATAGCTTGAAGTCTCTGCGCATCACATCGCTCCTTGACTTTTTGATTCGTATGGGTGTCAACTTGGCTCTTTGCTTCCACTTGTATCACGCGGTGAAACTGCTTCAAGACCCACGAAGACAACGCGGAAGCGTTTACCCCAAGCGCCACTACCCAGCTGCATTTTTCTTTGTGCTGTTCTCAATATTGTTCATCGTAGCCGTGGAGGAGAGCGTGAGAACGTCTACTCTTGCGTGTGCGGCTCATCCGGAGTGTGCCATGAATGCTCGGCGATTGACGATCCTGGAACAGAACTCGCTGACTCAATGTCCGTGTTTAATCCTGATCGACCGAGATGTGGCTCCGAACAGTTGGGAAGTGTGGCTGCACCCGAAAACCGTGACGGAGAAAGTGGCTCAATTGGCCTCGATGGGGGAGCTGCAGGCAATCCTGCTGACGAATCGATACCTGCCCGTGCTGCCTCACGAGCTTCGACGTTGTACCGGCATGAAACACTTGTACGATTGAATTATTTGATATCTTAGATGGTAAGCCACTAACGAGAAGTTTGTGTTTCTTTGGCTTGCAGATCTTTGGAGTATACACATACTCAATCCCTGCCGGACTGGATCCGGGAGTACACGAAGCTCGAGTTTCTGTACGTTTTCCTGTATTAGAGAGGGGGCTGTGAAATGTAGGCTTACCTCGTTCACTGACATCGGGGCTAGGCATCTCGAGAGCGTGTGGTTCAAGCCGATGGCGACTCTCCCGAACGACATGTTTGATGAGATGTCGTCTCTGACCTTCATTCACTTTGGGATGTTCCTGCCAATGACGCAGTTGCCATCTTTTGATGGCCTTACCAACCTTCGATCACTCACGCTTGCAGTGTTCCTCGTCTTGGAGGAGCTACCGTCATTTGACCACCTCGCCAACCTCGAGCGACTTGTCATTTCCATTACGCCGATGCTGCACCGACTGCCCGACTTCGCTGCCATCAAAGATCTCAAGGCATTCGTCGCTTATGATCGTGGTGAATGGTGCTGCAACGGGTTCTTGGGAGAATGTGACTTGCAGAATCCAATCTGTGAGCCTCATTTGATATGGGGAACGCCTGCTGCTACTTGTTTACCAACAAATCACTCGGAAAACATGGCGCCTCCTGCTACAATTGCTGCCGTCAACAAGTTCAACGGAACAACGTGTCGTGGGGTCCTTCGACCTGGTGATCTGGACGGAGCACCGACGGAAGAGAACGTCAACTTGTGCAATGGCACCTTGTGGAAACAGTGCAACGCACCTGGTACCCCAGAGGCAATTTGCTACAACGAGCGCTTCACGGTGGTGACGTGTACGTGGAGTCCATTTCAGGCCAAGATGAGGCGAAGACAGATCGCCCAGGGTATTGGGGAACCTTGCAACCCAGAAATCGAGGCTTGGCTGGGTTGTGAATAACACACTTTCAAATTCAAAGTTGAAGGTCAGAAGAAAACGTTGCTACACAAAACAATGTTCTGACGGATTGAGTTTCACGAATTTGTCTAAGTCACACGGACCCAAAGATTGCCTTCATTTCAATTACGTTTTGCCAGCTAGAAGCTGGGGTTTCATCCGAAAAAGACATCCCTAGTCACACTTGAGGCCAATGCAATCGGTTTTCTTCCTCATATTCTGCTAACGCTGTGGAGTTCTTTGGCCAACCGACCACTGCAATAAACTCAGACCTGGTAGCTGACTGAAGGATAAAGAAGACACCAGCCAGAGAACTGATGCCGCTGCCGAAGGAAGGGCCGGAGAACAAAGGGCCTTTACGTCGCAAGTCCCAATTGACGAAGATTGCACCTCTTGTTCACAAAATTCACCCCGTAGACACGTCGACAACCTCGCTGGAGGGCGATCGGGAAGAGGCACGGCACGGCCACCCGAAGCAGGAGACGCACAGCTGGAGGACGAATCTGGCTCTTAAGTCGCTGCTGTTTCGAGTGTTCCTTGGGCTGGTGGTGTGCCAGTGCATTGCCTGGACGGCCTGGCTTATCATGTTAAACGCCCAACGACACGGTGATCCAAGTGATGAATACCAAGCGCTTTGCCGACGGTGCCTTCTGGATGCTGGTCGAATTTCCCCAAACCTTAGTCACTCTAGCAAAGTTCGGACTCGCTGCCGTCCTCGTCCTATACATTGTGCTTCTTGTCAAGCTGATAACAGCTTGGAAGACCACGAAGCGGGCGTACTTGGTGAAGCAGTCCCCGAACAAGCTCGAGGCTATTCGAGCTTACGCTTTTGTATTCTAGCTTTGATCTGCTTGTTGCTATAGGATTTCCGATGCTCGTTCTGTTCGACTGCCTCTCAACGTTCAACCTGAATCGCACGCAACTTGTAATCAACCTGGAGGTATTCCCGCCTAGATGGTGTGAACGTGCTGCTCGGGCCATCGCAAACTCGGTGCAGACTACAGTAATTGACCACTGGCCTCCAATCCCTTCATGTTTCCTCCGTGCTCGACTTTTTCACCCGAATCACTGCCAACTTGACGCTCTGCTTTCGTGTTCGCAGTGTGGTAAAATTCCTTCAAAACCCACAGAACCAGCGCGGCAGCGTCTACCCCAAACGCCACTACCTGGCTGGCATTTTCTTGGTCCTGTTCACCATTTTCTTGATCGTTTTCGGTATTGCAAGGATTGACGCGCTCCTGGGTTCTGGTCGAAGCATAAACATACGTGGAGTCCGAATACCAACCGTCTCGGTCTCGGAGCTCAGCAGCCCTGCGAGTCTTGCTTGGTGTAATGGTACCCAGCAGCTAGTTGCCTTACCAGGAAATCGTCCCATCACTTTAGACCCTCGAAGTTGAAGTGATTTCGGTAGTATTTGAACTTTTTCCCTAATATTGCACCCATATCTCCAACTCGCCTTACGATGCCGAGATTGATCGCTTCCTGACGCTGGCTGAGCTACGGGATACCTCTGCACCAGCTCAGCCCCCCCCCACATCCACGATTAGCGTAGAGGATGGACCAAATTGCGCCGTGAGCAGCTTCGTGCTTTTCAATTCTGTCTGAAAAACACAGAGGAACTAAAGGAACGACTACGTGACCCAAAGATCTGGCTAGAAGCGCAAATGCTGCGTCCGTTCGAACTGCTCAAGCGCGATGAGGCAGGCACTCAAGGAATTGGAGACGATAGGCGCTGGTGCTGAGGCTGAAGCTGTTCCGAGCTGGTTCATTCCTCCGTACGACGTAGTAGTCCAGGGTGAGTCCTTCGCCAAAGGTAGTTTTGGGGACGTCTATCACGGGAAATGGTTCGACACGGAAGATTTCGAAGTCGCAACCGCAGGCATGTACTGCGGCAAAAGCCAAGCTTTCACCGCCGACAAGGAGCTGTAACGCGAGCGTGAAAGTAAAGATGAAATTGTTCCGAAGTGAGGCCGACCACTGGTTTATGGTGAGTCCCCAGCACGTGGTTCACGTTTACGGCGCGTGCCATGTCGGAACGCCGTTCAGCTGGGCGACTTTGGGATGAGCGTCCTCAAGCGCTCCGTGAAGGGCCGACACGAAAACGTCGGTGCGATGCGGTGGAAGGCTTCAGAGTACTTGACCGACGGTGAAACCACAGTGATGTCGGACGTGTACGGCTTTGGCATGTGCATCTTGGAGCTGTTGAGTGGCAAGGCTCCATGGAGCGGTTTGAAAAAAGACCTGTTCGTGAGGTTTCACGTCACGAAGCGCAACGCACTCCCGCCTCCTTCTCAAAAGCTTACTAAGCTCCAATGGAGGATAATCCAGCACATGTGCTGCTTCGAGCCCAGCGAGCGTGCCGTCGTGGACATGCTGCATACGAGTAAGTACATCAGCAGGAAGGTTAAGATGCTGCTTTTATGAGTACAGTCCAGTCCCTCTTCGAGTAACTAGACAAATTCGATTTTGTGGCGTTTGCGACCGTCACAGCCGAGGAGGTCCCGAGTCGCATGGGTCCTGAAGTGTGCTCTGAAGAGGACATTTCCAAAGGTCTTCAACTTCAGCTTATGTGCACCACATACTTTGATGTACACTACCTCACTTTACGTGGTCCACCCCACCTTCCCCTCATCGAGCCAAGTTTCCATTCCGCACTCGGTGACCTTCGCTCCTTGGCCATGGCGAACGCGCGCCTTCAACAGGCTCGTCGTCGGGCGGCCTCCCGCTCTTCAACCGGCGCGCAACCTACAGTCCAGAACCCCGCACAGATGCTGCCGCCCTCAGTCCCCGTCCAAAACGGCGCAGAGATGCAGCAGGAACCTTTTTCCGACGCTCAGAGCGACGTCGATGCGCTTTCTGGGGCTCTAGAGCTACGGAAAGCGGAGTTAGAGGCCAGATTAACGGCCATGACCCTTGGCAAGCCACTGCACAAGGAAACGGAGCCGGTTCAACGTGTCCAAAGAGATTTTCTACTGCAGGAAATGGAATGGATGGCCGCAGATTTCGCCCAAGAGCGGAAATGGCGACAACGGAACGCCAAGACGCTAAGCCAGGCGCTGGTTTCGCATTTGGCGAGGCAGGAGCAGAGGCTGGAGAGACAGAAGAAGAGCGAGCAAGTGGCTAGAAGGAGAACGGCCGCCAGAGTAGGAAGAGACGTGAAGAAGTTCTGGAGCAAGATCGACAAGATCATTTCGTTTAAAGTGAAGCTGCAGGCGGATGCGATGCGACAGAGACACATGCAGAAGCATCTGAAGCAGCTGGTGGAGCAGACGGAGAAGTACGCGGCCGGTTTGGCCGAGAGCTTTCAGGCTGCCGAGAAGGAGGAGAAGGAGGAGGAAAGTGATGGAGATTTTGAGATGATAGAGGAGCAAGTGGATGACGAGACGACGATCGAGGAAGAGGAACGCAGGACTGGAGTGGTGTCGAGAAGGCAGGTGGAGCAGGAAGTGGCGGTTCTGAAGGAGGAAGGAGAGGTGGACATTGAACAGCTTAGAGCCAGGTATGCTGCTATGGAAGAGGAGAACGCTGCGGAGAACGAGGACCAGGTTAGTGATAGCAGTGAAGACGGCGACTTCGAAATGACGGAGGAAGAGGAAGACGATGAGACGACGATTGCTGCGGAAGAGCGGAGGAGTGGGCCGGTGTCGAGGAGGCAGGCGGCTGCGGAGGTGGCTTCGCTACAGGAGGAGGGGGAGCTGTCGATCGAGGAGCTGCGCGCGAGATACGCGGAGGCATTTGCGGCTGACGACGAGGCACTAGCGGTAGATTCGGATGTGGAGATGGAGGAGCAGGACATTAATCAGGAAAGGGACGGCGACGACGATGATTTTCTACCGACAAGGCGTGAAGAAGAGGACCAGGCAGACGACGAGACTACGATAGAAGAGGAGGAACGGTTGAATGCTGCAGCCTCACCGACACAGCAAGCTGACGAATTGCGCTTGTTGCATGAGGAAGGTGAGATGTCTATCGAGCAGCTTCGAGCACGATATGCCGCAGCATCTGAGGACGAGTCGAGCAATGAAAACACCGCGAGCTTGAAGTCTGACAAAGAGCCCGACGCAATAGATACACATAGAGACCAGGAGCGTCCCGAAGACAGCGATACGAAGGCAGAAGCACTCGATTCTCCGACTTCAGATGCTGACGCATCAACTGGTGCAGTCGCTAGGAGAAGTGGCTACAAGCGGCCGTATCTGCTAACGTCGCGGCTGGATCTGCGGGAGTACCAGGAAGCTGGCGTCAATTGGCTCATCAGTATGTGCGAGCGACGCATTAACGGCATCCTGGCTGATGAAATGGGTCTCGGCAAGACTATCCAGACGATCACTCTCCTGGCACATCTCGCTTGCGCCCAGGGGCTCTGGGGACCTCACCTTATTGTGGTGCCGACGAGCTGCCTCGTGAATTGGGAGATGGAGTTCAAGCGCTGGTGTCCAGCTTTCAAGGTGCTGACGTATTTCGGATCTGCAAAGCGTCGGAAGGAACTACGACAAGGCTGGTCGAAGCAGAATGCCTTCCAGGTGTGCATTACCAGCTACCAGCTTGTTGTCCAAGACGCTCATTGCTTCAAGCGCAAGAAGTGGTATTACCTTATTCTCGATGAAGCACACAACATCAAGAACTGGAAGAGCTTACGCTGGCAGACGCTGCTGACTTTTAGCTCCCAGCGCCGGCTTTTGCTCACAGGGACTCCGCTTCAGAACAATTTGCTGGAGCTCTGGGCGCTGATGCATTTTCTAATGCCGCACGTGTTCGCATCTCGGAAGGAGTTCAGCTACTGGTTCCAGAATCCGCTCGCTCTCATGGTGGAGAACGGAACGGATCCTTCTCAATCAGGAGATAACGGGGTTGAAGGCGGCAAGGACTTGGTGACTCAACTTCATGGCATCATTCGTCCGTTTGTCTTGCGGAGATTAAAGAAGGATGTGGCCAAGCAACTGCCGGGCAAGTTCGAGCACGTGATCTCCTGTCAATTGTCCAAGCGCCAGCGGTTTCTGTACGAGGATTTCATTTCGCGTAGTAGCACACGGCGCGCCATGTTTGGTCGAGGCAAAGGCCGCGGCGCCAACTTCATGAGCATGATGAATGTGCTGATGCAGCTCCGAAAGGTGTGCAACCACCCGGATTTGTTCGAGCCGCGGCCGATCGCGTCCCCTTTGGATATGGCTAGTATTCACGTTCATTTTCCTTCACGATGCGGGTATTTGGTTGATGAAATCGTAAACGAGCGTCCCCGCGTGGCGCTTTGGGCCGGACCGAACTTACCAGGCCTGGAGTTAATGCGCGGAGATAGGTTGACTTCGAAACGACGGAGAGAACTGTTCTTCTACGACGTCAGCGCACCACTTCCAGACGATACGATTGCAACGGTGCCACCGGCGTACGAGGGAAAGAAGGATATCGTCCGAAGGATAGTGAAACTTGCAGCCAAGCGCCGGGAATACTGGGAGATGAAGCGTGCAAGTACTGCGCAGCTTCAAAAAATCAACGTGGGGCTGTATCTGGATGACCCGGTGTATGGAGATGCTCTTGTTAGAGCTTGCACGATGCCGATCTTCATCTCGTCAGCGATGGAAGTTCACATGCATCGTGTTCGGCCCTTTCTGGATGCTCGTGAGCCAACACAAGCTCTTCAGACGTTGGTACGAGACCCCGAGGAACGGCTAGCATCGCTACAACCTCTGGTCAACAAGTCCATTTGCTACGTACCAAAAGCTCGCGCCAGACCTGCCCACATCATCTACGGAAGTGGCAGCTTCGCTTACGACGACAGCTTCGTTCTGTCGAGGAAAGCAAAAGCCGAGGAGCTTGAAGCGACCCATGCCCAGCCCGTGGCTAGCCGCATCCTGGCCCCGTACCAGAACTCATTCAAGCGCACGCAGCTATTCTTTCCCGACAAGGCGCTCGTGCAGTTCGATTGTGGCAAGCTTCAACAATTAGCTGTGCTTTTACGCACACTGAAGCGCGGCGGCCACCGATGCCTGATCTTCACGCAGATGAGCTCGATGCTTAATATTCTCGAGGTTTTCTTGAACCTGCACGGCCATACGTACTTCCGTCTGGATGGCGCAACGAAGGTGGACAAGCGGCAGATGCTGATGGATCGCTTTAACCGCGACGAGAAGATCTTCTGCTTCATCCTGAGCACTCGCAGCGGTGGCTTGGGGATCAATCTGACGGGGGCAGACGCCGTGATCTTCTACGACTCGGACTGGAACCCTGCGATGGATGCGCAGGCTCAGGACCGTGCGCACCGTATTGGACAGACACGGGACGTTCATATCTACCGTCTTGTGAGCGAGCACACGGTGGAGGAAAACATTCTTCGCAAGGCGCAGCAGAAAAGGCATTTGGACTTCCTCGTGATGTCGGAGGGGCAGTTTACGACCGATTTCTTCTCCAAGGCGAGCTTACGCGAGCTCATGTTAGGCAGCGTTGGTGAAGAACCGGAGGAGATTGAGTCCGAATCGGAAGACGCCGATGAGGGCAGAGACGAAGACATGGAGGACGAGAACGAAATGTCGCTTGATACCGTTGAAAACGCCATGGCGCAGCTCGAAGACGAGGAAGATGTTGTGGCCTTGAAGGGCGCACGAGCCGAGTATCTGCAGGAGCAGCACGAGTTCGACGAAGAAGCTGGTGGCGCGGGTAGCTACGTCGCATCACCAGGCCCAAAGGCGCGAGTGACGCATGCGGGAGATACTGCCTCGTCAAGACCTTCAACGCCGTCCTCAGTATCACCTAGTACCGTTGCAAGCGAAAGGGGCGATGATCAAGTGGACGAGTTCGGAAACGACGACACTGCAGAAGATGATACAGTTGACGAAGTGGAGGAGCCGCCCGCGAAGAAGAGGACCAGGCGTGGCCTCTCGACGCCCGATGGCTCGGAGCACGATGAGAGTATGGATGACGACGAAAAGACGGCAGCCAAATCAAGTCGGAAACGACAATGTCGCAGCTCGACAGATCTTCGTAAATCTTCTAAACGCCCAAAGCTTGCTGAATCCAACGATCACCACGGGAAGCACGGCGAAAAGGTTCGTGAGAAAGCTCGAGATGCTGCCGAGGAGCAGAAGCTACAGGCGTGGAAGGCGTCGGTGTCGTCACTGCAAGGATTTGAGGACTCGCTCAACCCAGTGGACCGCTACGCGCTCCATTTCCGTGAAGATGTTGACCCTCTGTACGCGTACACTCCAGCTCAGCAAGCGGCGGCTCTTGCTGGAGTAGATGAAAACCCTACGGCACCGACGCTGCTCGAAGATATCGAGCGAACTGAGGCAGAAAAGCGGGAGGAAGAGGCTCGTCTTATTGCGGAAGGAGAACTTGTCGTCGGTCAACTGGAGGAGATCGACGATGCCGAGCAGATGACCGAGCACTATACGGAGCTGTACCGTCGCGAGCGCGCTCATGTTCTCTTTGAGCAGCGGAAGCGTCTCCTCACTGGCGCAGCTTGGTCGCTCATGAAATGTGCCAACACAGGCCAGCCGTATTACTTCAATGCCGATACGCGTGAAGCGACGTGGGAATGTCCTCCGGTTTGGGTGGCCAATGAGCAGTTCAAGAGCGCCAAGAAGAGAGGCTACGAAGGGTTGCCGCCGCCTGCGCTACTTCGTGTGTTCTCCATGTTGAACGCGTACCCGGAACGCCATCGTGCGCAGATGGTCTGTCGTAGCTGGCACACGACTGCGCAACACCAGTCGCTTTTTATCAAGGTGTCAGCGAGTGACTTTGATCTCGGGTCGGCCATGTCTTTAGCCAGTTTCTTGTCGAAGGTTTCTCCAGGCGATACGGTCCTTTTCGGTGCTGGCGTGTACCAGCTGGACGAAACGCTCGAGATCTCCAAGTCGCTGAGACTCCTGGCAACGCCCGACTCTCACGTCGAGCTGCAGATGCATTCCTGTCGAGCGCAGCTCCGGTGGAGTGCGCGTGGCGGTGTCATACGTGGCTTCCACTTCACGCGGACGAGCAGTAACCCGGATGCCGCTGCTCTGGATGTCAAGCCGAGCTCCGACGCGTCGGAAAAGTCCCCCGCGGTGAAGGAAAGCAGGCGTGTCATGCGCAAACGGGACAAGAAGCTGGCCAACTGGCAGCATTTACTCAGCGTGGTGGGAGACGCACGACTGCGGGTGGAGTATTGCGAGTTTGACGGCAACGGCCTGGGCAATGCTTGCATCTGCGTATGGGGTCGCGCTGAGAAGGAGAAGAAGAAGAAAAGGAAGAAGCGGGAAGGCACTGAGTCCAAAGCTTCGTCGCGGCCTTCGACACCGCAGATCGCTTCAGCGGCTTCTACTCCGAAGCCTGCGGCTGTGCCAACTATCTCCGCGACAGCTGCAGCGGCCGTAACTAACAAATCCGTGGCTACAGCGTTGGCCACTTCATCAGCCGGAACGACTGCTGCATCGTCGACCACACCACGCGTTACCGCGCCATCTAGTGCTACCTCTGCGACACCAGCGGCTGTAGTCCCGAAGGTTTCCACACCAGGAGCGTCTGCACCAGTGAGTTCAACACCGCGCGTTATCAACATAACGGACGCTACTGCGGCAACTCCTCGCGTGGCGACGCCGGCGAGTTCTGCATGTGTGACTGCCCCACCACGCGTGACGACTCCTGGAAGTGCAAGTACACCGGCCACTACTGTAGCTCCGGTTTCTTCGGCGCGGACTACGACAATCCCCGCGGCAGACACGCTGCTGGTTCTCCAAAACTGTCGCGTTCGTGGTGCGGGAAGCTCTGGGGTGCTTCTTGTGCGCGGGTCGTTGGTCATGTCGCTGAACACGATTGAGGCGAATGCGCATTCTGGAGTGACTGTGCTGGGCGGGCAAGCAGTTCTGAGGCGAAACAAGATCCAACGCAACGCTCGGTTCGGCTTGCGCTTGCTGTATCACGCCGGCAACGTCATCGTGGAAGACAACGTGGTGTTCGGCAATGCGTGTGGCAACTTGGACGTAGACAACTCCGGCCGTCGCTTTGTCGTTCGCTTAAACGACATGGACAAGGGCAAGAAGGCGTCGTCGGAAGGGAAGCTGCCGCATCCTCACGGCAAACTGCGGTTGAAGACGTATCGCGTGTTGGAGAAGGAAGTGTCAAGGCCTCCCACTACAGCCGTAAAGCCTGCATACAGTGCTACCAGTGAGTACTGGAAGAGGCAACTAGCCAACGACAGCGCAGCGCAGGCCTCTTCAGCATCTCCGGCCATGACTGCGAATCGCATGATGGCTGCTGGAATCCCGATGGGCTTTATGCGCCCAATGGTGTTCTCTCAAGGGGCTCATCTTTCCATGGCGTTTACCTCGATGGGAGCGAGGCCGACGATTCCATCCACGACGCTGAACCGGCCAAAAACGACAGCACAGAGTCCTGCGGCATCTGTGACTCCGAACCGACCAGCAACAACGACGCAGGCGGCGGCAGTGTCCACGACGTTAAACCGAGCACCGACTGCACAAGCTTCTACCACTGCAGTGGCGCTTAACCGATCGGCGACTAGTGCTCAAGTGACCACGACTGCAGCGACGTTGCAGCGGACCGTGAGTGCTCCTGGTACTGCAACAAGTGCGGCTGCAAGACCAGGAATCACGACGACGGGGGTGAGTGGGTCCACTACGATTGGTACAACTACAGCGACTACAGCGAGTGCATCTTCCTTGATCGAGCCGCCGAAGAAGCGCCGAAAACGTCGCCCCAAGACGCAGCAACTTGTTGTGGGCGGGCATGAGATTGTACTGCGTGATACTTGCGAGCTGCGCACAGAGAAGGTGGTGAAACCTCGACGCCCGAAAGAGCCGCAGACTCCAGTGTCTGCATCTTCGGCGCTGTCGCAGCCGATGACTTCGCCGTCCGCGCTTCAGCTCAAGTTTGCCCCCGGTTCAACCGCTGCAGCTGTGGCAGCCGCCATGAGTGCGATGATGGCGAATACGGCTCGAATCCAGGCGATGGCGAAAACCACGGCGCAAATGCAGACCGGAGCGAAGACGACCGTGGCCTCGAGCACTGCAGCGGCCAAGCCTGCTGCGACGACGACACCAGCCGTGGCTGGAAGTGCAGCGCTGGCCAAGCCAGTTGGAACGCTGACGTCGCCCGTGGCTGCGAAACCTACGACGCCGAAGCTGGCAGTGCCGACTGCGCAGGCAGGTAGCGTTTCGACCAAGCCAGTGACAACGACTTCAACTGTGGCTGGGAAACCTGCAACTTTGGTTAAGAGCGCTGCTGCGACGCAGCCAGCAGTGATTGCGACGTCGGCTGTGGCCGCGAGGGCTGAGACTCCCAAGGCAACGACTGGAGGCTCTTCAACCATAAGTGCGAAGCTTGTCGAGGCGAAAGCAGTTGTGAGAATACCGTCGACGAGTCCTTCAGCTAATCCTGAAAAGCGCAAGTTGGAAACTGCTGCGATCGAATCCAAGGCAGCGAACGCAGAGGAGAAGAGCTCTGGCAGTAAACCGGAGAAGAAGTAGCCCAGTGGACACTGAAACTTGAGGATAGACGCAGTGAACCAGGAGACACAACCTATTTAATAAACACAAGACTTCGTGAAAACGAGTTTTTTTTTGTCTTGGGCTGTGGAAGCGGTGGGGCTTTTGAAGAAGGCAATTAGGGAGAAGAAGCGTGGCACGATCGAAGGAAAAGCTAGCCAGATGCAGCGAAACAGGGCGACAAGTGGCTGTATGGGGCTGCCGTGAAGCTCGATGTCCATAAGCCGAAAGGCTTCGAGAAAATGGGTCCTTTGCTGTGTCTCAAGACGTGTGGGTTTCCACCCTTGCAACCGCGGAGGCGTTTTACAAAGACAATTGTGCGAGATTCAGTTGTCGTGATTTTCACCGAGTTGATGGAGAAAGTGAAAAATTGTTTTCACGCCATATACTGGCGCCAACATGGTTGTGACGGGGAATCCTGGCTCGGGGAAAATCTCTATTTCATCTTTCGACACCTTCGTCACCACCACGTAAAGCTGAATTCGTTCGAGTTGGTATTCAATTGAGGGGACAGATTTCACAAATATTGTGCTGAAGATTATGCATTCGTTGAAATCCATGAAGTGGATGTTCTTGCGGCTTGAAGATGACGCTCAACGTGGATTTTGGGATGAAGGCTACACATTCAATATGGCTGGGAGGCGTTGGAGTTGCCAAAGAGCAGTTTACGTCGCATTCGTGGTTCCAATCAACTCGGCAGACTCGTTCAAGAAGCAAACGACCCAAACGAAGACAGATTGAAATCACCAAGAAACCAGGAGAATCTGCTGCATGTAGTGTCAAACAGTACGCGACTGCAGTGGACGTGTTTGTTGGGCGTGACTGACATTTTGTACTGCTTTCTCTTCAGTCTTTAAGCTCTCGATTGGATGTACATTAGGCCCTGGGTATGCATGCAAAAAGGGAAACCCAGGCTCTCATCGGTTAAGATGTTTGCGGGGTCGTCGTGATCATTTTCGCGCTTCTCATCTCCTCACTCCGTCGGTAAATAAGTGTATGAATGAGATCTTGAGAGTGTGTACGGTACGGGGCACCTCTATATCAATCACTCTCCATCAATCGGTATGCGTTGATGCTCTCAACAGAACATCGGATCCATCAATCTACTCTTTCCGTGAACCTGGAGCGGGCGCAAGCACAGTGATACTGCAGGCTGCAGGAATGATGATGAGCGTGACGCTGAAATGCGCGCTAGTTGGAGAAGGAAGTGTCATCTCCGAGTCCAGTGGATCATTACCTCCATGCACTTGTATCTGCTGACGAACTTGCACCTGTGGATCGACGCCAGTTTCACTAATCACTTGAGTTCTGACCATCAAACGGGATCTGAAAATGTCCCCAAAGTTAAAAGCAAGTGGAAGGCACCAGTTGTATCAGACATTACCCTCGGCAGTGACATCTGCTGGCGTAGTTCAGCTGCGTTCGGCTTAAATCAACGTCTTTGTCGACTGCTGCTCTCTCTGCAGGTGCCATTATCTGCACCAAAAGGGGCGTAGCGATTGGATATATCGCTGGAAGCTCTTACGGATCAGCGCCGAACAAGCAGAATCACTCTTATGGCTTCTCACTTCATGGAATGCCTATCGACTTGCCGTCTTTGCTGCCAGTCAGCGAGCAGGATGGTACCGACGATGAAACCCGCACGGGCATCACAAGAATCACAGGAAAACGAAACCGGAATAGCTAAAACTAGCGGGAGAAACAACTATTTGGCTGCGCCCAAAATACTACCACAATTGCCTTCGTTCAATACCAAAACTACGTGAAGCAACCAAGTTGCGGCCCTGAACTCTTGAACGCAACTTTTCCGTGGTCGTCGGCGCTACAATTGCCAGGGAATGGGAGAGTGGTGTCAGCACAAGCTCCACCAATGAGGAGTTTATCGGTCTCGCCAATGTCTGGGCCCACGCTTGCCAACTCGAACGGGAAAATACGAAAAGCCCTCAGCTTACGAAGAAAAATACACCCAGAGCCAACCGCGTCAGCCTTTCAAGGTTCGCGCGGTAACACGACACAGCATGCCGAAAGAGCGTTTGCAACCCGTTGTGGAACGATCCTAATGAAGCTTTTAGTCGGGTGGATGGCAGTTGTCTGCTTTGCGTGGACGGTATGGCTCATTCTGTTATCTATCAAGCCCAACGACACGGTCAATTGGGTCATGAAGACGGAGAATTTCGATAACGGGACGTTTTGGCTCATGGTAGACCCCTCCCCAGTCATGAACTGCTTCTCCGTGGCTGGGTTATCGCTAGTTGCAGTCGCGTATGCTTTTGTGCTGGTTAAGCTGATTAGAAAGCCGACGCAAGTCAGAAGAACCTCTCATCCATCTCGAATCGCATCCATGACCGCAAATTGGCGCGATGATCTCGTTTCGAATGGTCGAAGAAGGAGTAAAGTGGGGACATTTATCGCGTACACCGGCCGGCTTCTTGTTAAAGACGATGGTTACGCAAAGAAAATTGCGGTACGGAATGCTGCAATGGCTTTCTAAGTTCGTAGTATTCACCATATTTACTTTGATTTTCTGTTTTTCAGCGAGTTTGGATAAAAATCGTGGATTTGGCCGTCGAATCCGTCATCTTGCACCAGATCCTTGAGGCTGGGTCTCCACCGGTGCTTGTCACTGCATTTACTACGATTATTGGGCTGAATGCCCTGTCATGTGCGCTGATAATGTACCTTCCGAAGGAGTACACAGGGCTGACTGAAGTGGTTCTCGACACGCTGTAAGCACTTCTTAAAAATCCACAGATTCTCGTCACGTCATTTAAAAAACTAACATTTGAGTGTCTGTGTCTGTGGTAGATTCGACTTCCTTGTCGTTGTCGCATTCCCCATACTAATGGTGACCTACTGTTTGTCAAGCTTCAGTCTAGATCACACGAAAATCTCGATTAATCTCGACGTGTTTCCGAACGGCTGGTTCGAGAGGAATGCCAGCGTGATCTCAGATCCCGTACAGACCGAGGTCATCTACGCAGCATTAAAGTCGCTGCAGATTTTTTCCATCTTGGATTTCTGCTTGCGTGTGGGCATCCACGTCGTGTTTTCCTTCCGGTTATTGTGCGTGGCGGACCTTGTGCAAACGCCAAGCAGGCGACCAACTCGACTCTACCCCAAGCGACACGTTTGCTCTGCCATTATGCTGGTGCTCTTCGCTGTTAGCCTCGTGGTCTTCGTACAGAAGAGCATGAGGACCTCAGAACTGGCGTGTCGTCCCCACCCCGAGTGCGCAGTCAAAGCTCACCGATGGACGATCGTTGAGCAAGGATCTCTGACCCAATGCCCGTGTTTGACACTCATCGACGAAGTAACAGCCCCCAAGTCTTTCGCGGAGTGGATGCAGCCTGTTGATGTGACTGAAAAAGTGATTCAGCTCGCAGCAACGGGCGATCTCCGGACGATTAAACTGGTGAACCGCTACCTCCCAGTGCTTCCCGATGAGCTACGAACTTGTCGGCAAATGAGGCATTTGTAAGTAAGTTTTTCAAAACAATACCCGTCGATTTGCGTAGCTGACGTGTGGAATGCTGCAGGTCCCTCGTTTATACCTACACGGAACACGTGCCCGAGTGGATCAAGGAGTTTGACAAGCTGGAATATCTGTACGTCGTCCAGCTAGCCGTCTTGCTCAAGGCCGCGAAATATTGACTAAACTTGCGTATATTTTTATTTTGAAGATACATTGAGGGGACTTTCACCAATTCGTTGGTGGAACTTCCGGACGAGATGTTCAAGAGCATGGCGTCTCTCGCATTTATTCATCTCGGACTGCACCTTCATCTCCAGCATCTTCCATCCTTCGACGGCCTCGTGGGCCTCAAGGCACTCACTCTCGCCATGCTGGGGTCGGTGGCTGAACTGCCTTCCTTCGACAGTCTGCACAACCTCGAGCGACTGGTAATGACGTCGTTGCCACTTATTCCGACGCTGCCTGACCTCAAATCCCTGCAAAAACTGAAAGCGTTCTCCGTGAACGACCGAGGCACTTGGTGCTGCAATGGGTTCCTGGGCAAATGCGATGTACAAGATCCGTTTTGTGACGCTCAGCCGTTCTGGAACTTGCCACAAGCTTCGTGTCTTCCGGATTCTTTTTCTCGAGCAACTACCAAGACTGTGGCAGTTGTGAACAAGTTTTCGGATACGGTCTGCCGCCCAGAGCAAACGTTATTCCTCGCACCAGCTCCCCCCACGCCTGAACGTAGTGCACAATGTGATGGTGTTCTGTATCGTCGCTGCAATATCCCTGGCCATGAAGAATCCATGTGCTACAGTGCGAGGTTCATGGTGATCTCGTGCGATGAAGGTCCTCTAGCCATTAAGATGCGACGCCGCCAGATTCAACTTGGGGTTGGTGAACCATGTAGTCCTACATATGAAGCGTGGCTGGGATGTAAATGACAAAATAACCCCACCAAACTTGTCCATGGTCAAGTGCCTTTTTGACTTCAACGCGGGCGAGACGAAGGCTCTCAAGCGAGCCAAGTCCAGTCAAGCGAGGACAGCGCTCGGTGCTTGCCGCTCGTCATCCAGTTCATCTTGCCTTGACTGTTGTCTCTTCCTGGGAGGGCGGGTGCGGTCGACGAAGCAAATTGCGGAATGACGAGGTTCCACGGAACCCCTTCAACTTGGAGTGATGGTCATGTTGAAGCTGGTATACGAAATGTATACACTACTATACGTGTTGAGTTTAATGGGCTTGGCTGTATGGACTGACTGCTGCTGGCTAGTCTAGGAAGTATCTGTAGACGTAGTCCTCGTCGGTCTGGTCGGCCGCTTTAACGACCCCAGCGCACTTGTGGTACAGCGTCAATATCTCCGCCGATATGTTGCGAGCTGCGCCTTGGTAAGTGATGAGGCAGTTTGTCGGAGTGGCTTGCAGAAGCGTCTTCACGGGCTTGATGCAGTCCGAGGAGCGGCAGAAGATGAGGAAGTCACGTTCGGAGAAGCTGAGCACGTCGAAGAGCGAGCGGACGTCGACCCGCACGCCGACGCTGCTCTGCGCACACTCGCTGAAGAGTTTTCCGTTCTCGAGTGTCGTCCTGATGGGGTAACTCACATCTGCGGGGCACTCGGTCACAGCCAGTACCGACGGAAGCGAGGTGTCCAGGAACAGGATCATGATCAAGGTGGACGAGATGGCAATAGTGTCGCGCATGGTGTCAGCCAGAAGATTTGCTGTTCGAAAGCTTTGACGGCGAGTCTGATAAAACGAGAGTGAGGGCTCCATCAGACCTGGGGCCGCGACCAGAAACTGTCGAGTCTGGCTGTAGCGTGAGTTATCCTCGGTCACCTGTCCCAGCGGTAAGCACAAGCCGCAGTGAAGGCTCGTCTCGACCGAGAATTTTGTGCATTCGTCTACACTCGACGCTCTATAGTCGAACCACCCGCCCCGGCTCATCTCTGGGCCACTCGATGGCCGTCTGCTGCTCGAAAGCAACTCGATCTTCAATCGTTATCCGATCACGGGACGGTTTCCCCATCGAGGCAACGTCTGGTGTCGCACGCCCCGTGATCGCATTCTGGGTACCCAGAGCTGGATACTGAGGCATGGCCATTCTTGCCGAAGTACGCTTGCAGGCTGGCAGGTGTTTAGAAAGGTTGACCGGGGAGTGTTCGGTCCACCTCACCACCTGAAGCGCTGTTTTCGACCGTTGCGCGTTGATGGTTCTGGTACAGTAGCTTTGCTTGGTTTTGACCTGCAAGTCGCTCCAGCAATCGTAACAATGATCCATAATTCAGTTCTTGCATGTTGTTGTTTTGCGAAACTGCCCTACGCCAAAACCAAAAATGGTCACACACAACCCATAAGTTACTGCCCTTGCATCTTGGGCGTGACGATTTGGACTATAGATGCGGTGGACGACTGAAGAACCAGTATATCGTCAGTGCCAGGGCTGGCAATGGATTCCGCGTTAAAGGATACAACCACGTGTTGCTCCAAAGCGGAAGACATAGCCGGTAGTTCACGAGGAAAAGTCCTTCCAGGTCGAAAAACAGTTATGCCGAGCATGTATCCCAGTTTCAGCAAACTCAAGCGACGGACACAACTCCTAACTGACTACCCATTCTCGAAATTACTGCCAAGATTACTGCAAGCCTTTGTGGCGTCGGTGGCTCTTTGCTGTGTTGTATGGACGATGGGGCTCATGCTGTTGCGATCAAGCCGAATTGGGTTATGAAGGCCGAACACTTTGACGACGGCTCGTTCTGGCTGATGGATTCACCTCTATATCAATCACTCTCCATCAATCGGTATGCGTTGATGCTCTCAACAGATTTTCGGATCCATCAATCTACTCTTTCCGTGAACCTGGAGCGGGCGCAAGCACAGTGATACTGCAGGCTGCAGGAATGAT
>JAABLK010000628.1:5115-21058 GCA_012295415.1 Phytophthora chlamydospora | reverse complement strand
AGGTGCTGTACGAGTGCATGTACACCAAGCACAAGACGCAGAAGCGCAAGATCTGGCAAGACGGATTCGTGGCTCTCCATGCCTCGCGGAGACTCGTGGTGTACGCGGAAGACGAAGGACAGCAAGGGAAGGCCGTGGACGAGGCCAAACTGGCTCCGTTCGACTGGGAACGCAAGGACGATGAATACTTCGAGACATCCAAGTAAGTCCCTCAGTTTCATCTTCATTGCCTGGTCGGATGCGTTGACTTCACCCTCTAACTTAGCTCTTGCTGCCTCAGATTCCTGGTCGAGATCGTCAACGAGACTCCTGTGGGCTCCGCTCCATCGGCTCAGGCTGCAGCCTCTGGGGCGAGTGGACACAGCTTCGAGACAGCTAGTTCGGTCCAACAGCCTGCTACCAACGGAGCTGGACCACGCCTTGGTGGACTGGGAGGAAGACCACGCTTCAACTCCAAGTTCCGCACCCCGTTGAGTCGTGGGCCGTCGCAGTTGGCCAGGCCTGGCGCAGGCCGACGTGGACACCCGTACAGTCGCAATGCTCCTGCCAGCGTCCCAACTCCACCAGCTGCAGTTTCCAACCAGACGTTTGACTTCGAGCGCCATCCGACGTCCGAGTGGAAGTACGTCCCGAACGCTGTCAGCCGCACTCGTACGTTCTCAGCACATTGTCCTCTGCCTTCCAGGAGATCTACGTGCTAACTACTTGTCTGTGATGAACTTGATGGCCGCTGCAACAGCCGATGAGGTGCTCGCCATGCTCGACAAGTGACGAGCTAGCTCAGCTCATCAAGCGAGGCGTGCTTGACACCAAGTACCGAGTATAATACTCGCAGCATTAATTTAACCACGAGCTGACAAAATAGCAGACTCCTATCCTCTTGAGCTAAATGGCCGCGTCGTCCTCCTTCTTGACGTCTGCCACGCGCACGTTCTCCCACGAGTCGGACGTGCCCATGAGCACGTTCGAGTACATGCCGCGGTCGTCCTGCTGGATCTCGATGTAGCCTTTTCTCCGCGTGTAGTTGCGCAGCAGCTTCATGAGCGCCGCGCCGACCAGCAGCGCCAGTACACAGGCGCACACGTCGTACACGATGTCCAGCGAGCTCGAGTAGTAGCCCGAAGTTGCGTCCGTCGTCGCCATCTGCATTGCCGCCGTGCGGAGAAACCCCGTGGCCACTCTCTGCCGTCGCATGGTGAGACGACGCCACGCACAATGTGGTGCCAGCAGCCGGTCGGCAGGAAGCGCAGCCTTGGATGCCAAGCGTCGAGTCGTTCGGAAGGTCTTCGGAATGATCTGAGTTTCGATCAAAGTGTTGCAATCATTCACGACATGGGTACAAAACATGGAGCCATCTCTTGTGAGCATGTTGAAGGCAAGTTGCTGTCGAGATGGTCTTGGCGCGCTGGTTGCGCGCGAATACGATGCTTTCATTCCTGGGATGATGTTACAGGGGCCTCTCTGGCTTCGAGAGCCCGTCGAAAACAACTCGACTAAACTACTGAACTATCTGACCTGACGTCTGAAAAAAATGGCCTTCTGTCTGCCTAAACGCTGGTGCTTCATGCTCGCTTGGGTCTTACTCGTCGTAGATGATGAACGTGGAGTTGCTGATGTCGCCGCGTCGCGACTGCTGGCCGAGTTCACCGCGGCCGATCTCGTCCGGGTTGTTCCTGGAGTGCAGGATGCAGCCCAGACAGACCTTGACGCGCGTGGACTCGGAGTCCACCAGCACGGGCATCTTGCGGCAGCAGCGGCCGCAGCTCGTCTCGCCGCAGAGACGGCAGATGTGGCGCTTGCGCAGGAAGGAGAAGGCGTGCTGGCACACGTTGCAGTTCCGTTGCTGCTTGTCCTTATCTCCACTGGTGAACGAGCGGTGCTGCCGGGTCATCTCGCCGTTGTTGTTGTCCGTCAGCACGTGGTTTCCGATGCTGGTCTTCTCGGCATAGGCACGCAGGTTCATGAGCCGCACTCCTGCCTGCTCCAGCCAGTGCGATCGTCTACTGGACGAGCACTTGCTCTTGGGGTCCAAGTGCGAGGCGAACGTCACCTCCACGACGCCAGGCGTCTCTGTCTCCTGCACCGTGTACACTTCGCAGCGGATGGACGCTCGCACGTATTTAGGCGACGGCCGCAGCTCCGGCACGCGGATAGACTCGAGGATGCGGTAGCCGATGAGCTTCCCATCAGGTGTAGTGCTCACGTCTGTGTAGTCCAGATACACGAGGTCCAGCGGCGTGGTGCCAAATGGGTTCTTCATGGCCTGGTACTTGAGTCCGCAGTGGAAGTAGCGCGAGTTCGTGGGCTGTGCACAAGAGGCCAGCACCTTGGCTTCGAGCACTTGGTCCGCGCCCAGGATGATCTTCTGGGCGTCTGCGAAAGCTTCCGTGCTCTCTCCGGCCGCCAGAATGGCCATGACGTTCTTCACCGACGAGTTGACCTGCGTCGAGCCGCGCACCTCGCACCTGGAGCGCTTGGACTTGAACAACTGCACGCCGTTCTTGGTCTTAGCAGCTTCCCAGTTGGAGCCCATGAGGTCGCCCTCTTCCGGTGGTGAGATGTTGCTCGGCTCACGAATATCGTCCACCGGGTCGTTGGACGCGAAGGCCAACGCGATGCTGTGCCTCCTCTTGATGTAGCTGAAGCAGCCGGCCTTCTGCGCGGCACTGAGCAGCGTCGCGTCCTCCGAGTTCACTCTACCCTGTCGACTACCCATAGTATCCCGTTCGCCCGAAGACACGGCGGACCTGCAGCGCACGCGTTCGGTGGCACGGGGTCCGTTGGCCAAGTAGCTGTCCTTCACGACGTCTCCGTCCTCTTCGTCACTGTCACTCTCGCTGTCTTCGAGCACGTGCTCCCCTTTGTGGTTGCCCAGTACTCCTCCGAAGATGGGTGTGTTGCTGATGCGCTGCTGCAGTCCCGCCCAGAGTTCCTGCCGCTTGAAACCCACGTGCTTGTGGATGTCGGCGCTGCTCGCAGTGGTTGGCACGGGCGCCACGCTGCTGCTGCTGCTGCCTGTGCGAGACCTGCACGATCTCCGGTGCATCACTTCGCTGGCCATGGCTGTGAGAGGATTCTGAAGTTGCGTCTGTCCTGGAGTGCAAGACTACAAGTGTCCGTTGGCGTGCGTCGCGCTGTCACTAGTCGAAGTCGTTCTAACGGCGATCCGACTCCTTTCCGAGCTGGCTTGAAAGCGAGAATGGAACGAGTCGAGCACGCTGTCGAGTGGTTTGAATTGTGGCAAGTGCGGTCGGTTTGCTTGTCGCTCGCGAGCTCATGTCGCGGGCCAGCACATATGGCCCAGACTGGCTGGCGTTGGAGGTGTTCAAGGATCGGGCCGTTCACCGTGGCCGCGAGGTTTCGGTTCCCGCGCGCCTTCTGGTGCTCCAGAGGACCGGGCTCTGCTACGCTTGGCGCCAGATGGCTGCCGACGAGCGTGGCGCCCAAGCTCTTCTTTCGTGGCGACGACGACGACAGATCGAGCGCAACTCAACTCGGTTGTGCGTTGTGTTAGATGACCCGATCCCGTTGAAAAGGCAGGAACCAAAAACTAGCACGGGCTCTTCCTGCCACAGCAGTTCCTCACGGCATCACGGTTTGCAATTGGTGAGTCCGTCGTGCCTGACCTCGTTCTAGAATCCACCCACGCAGGCACCGACGCGCGATGCAAATTGCATTGCAAGAGCGCTGAGCGCCATACTTTCACGATCGTCGCTGCAATCCTGAACCCGTGGTCAATTGCGCTTTGCTTGCCAAGCAAAGCTTGTTGCTCGAACTTTGCGAGCTGGGCTGCAGCAATGCTCGTGAGCGGGGCATGTCGCGATGATTACCGACGGGTCGTGCGTTCGTTCGCCCAGGCTGTTTGTTGCTGCCGCACCGAAGCGAAGGAAACGGCGCTGCGCTACTCGTTACGGCGGCAATACACACCCGATGCCACCAGCAATCTGCGGCGTGGTTGACTGCAAGCAATCACCCGGTCAGTTTGGGTCCATGCGGCGGCGGACCACATGCCCTGCACGTTCATTGCGACAAGTTGGTGCTTCATGGATCGAGGTTGCGGCGGTTGTAGGCATGTTGCGAGCGAAAACCCAACTCATCCGTCGTTTGCTCGGCCATTCTGCCGATCGGGTGCGGACAGTGAGACCTACGCCCTCACAATGCCATGGCGTGGAGGCCCCGCAGCCACAACAATGCAGAACGGCAAGCTACAGTCGATCGCTTCGACCTTTCCTGGCATTGGCTTGGAGCGGTAGCAACTCATTCGTGCATTGCTTCGAGGTGGACAAGGCTACGAATCTCAAGGTCTTCACGCTTTGACCTCACCGCTGTTGCGGAGGAAGACGCACCCTTCTAAGGTGAGCAACACGCTCGAGGTGACCGCGCTGCTGGCCGCAGGCTTGATGGATGGGGAATGGTGATCCCTCGAGTTGCCTCCAACTCTTTTGTATCCACGGGTTCATTTGGTACAGACAGTGGGGGTGCGAGTAGGTGGCTTCAAGCCGACCGTCGGCCCGAGCGTAGGTGGTTGACCTCGTTGGCGCCTGTGGGAAGCCTTCTAAATCGATGCGCTGTCTGCATACGGTTGCGTGGATTCTTGGTCGTCACTAAACTCAACAGCAGCATGCCAGCCGGGGATCTCGTGGTCCGTTGATAAAGGAAACGAACTGCAAAGTAAGTTACACTCTGAATTCCCAAGACTGTTGCAGCCTGTGGTCGAGAGAGAGATCGAACTTGACCAATTTTAGTCAAGTTATTGTATTTTCTGAAGTGGAGGAAAGGAGATGCTGTTAGTGCAGTAAGTACTAAGTAATATTCATGTACATGTTGGGACCGTCGTGCCCTCTTAGACGCAACCGTAGATTCTTGCAGTGCTTCTCGAGACAAATTTGACTTGGAATCGTTGGGATCCATCCTTGTAAGCTCACGATAAACTAAATTGCAACGCGGAGACTCCTTTGCAAATTTGACAAACTTCTTCTCGCTACAGCCAAATGAAAAATACTCGTTAGCTTCGTCAGCGGTCCTTTTCACTGTGACGAGAACTCGACCACTAGAGCTTGGCTCCCTTCCCTATTAGCAACACTGACGGGGAGGCAAAAACGAATGCGTGGATTCTTCGTTATCAATAAATTCAACAACATACAGCACGGGCACCGCGCTGCCGTCCGCGAAGCGGATCCCGCACTCGGTCGACCCGACGGCGACGTGGAGCTTACTCGTCCTCCTCGTCATCGTCGCCCTCCTCCTCGAACGTGTCGAGCGGCACCGAGAACAGGCGCAGGATGGGCTTGTTCGGGTCCTTCATGACCACGTACTTGCCCTCGGGCTGCTCCAGCAGCAGCTCCGACAGCATCTTGACGATTCCCCACGTGTTGTTCTGGTTGAGCGCCATCTGCGTCGCGAACGTGTTCGGCTTGTACGACTGCACGCCGAGCACCACGTGCGAGTACGGGTCCTTGAAGTTGGAGCGCGACACGTAGCCCAACTTCATCTCATCCACACCGCCCAGCAGCGCCTGCGCCGTCCACCTAGCCAGCTTGCACGAGTTGTTCTTGAGCTCGTTCGCCAGGATGGCACCACGCTGTAAAGGAGAAGAAAAAATAAGTTAGTCAACGAATTCACAGCACTAAACCTAAAGGACATACAGACACACGCAGGGTGTTCGGTGGTGGTGCTACGAGTCTCTCCTCAGTTATAGTTCTCCTCACCAACAGTGTAGGAATAGCGTATATATAAAGTTGTGGGCATTCATCGAGAACCTCACACCACCACGATAACCAACATACATGGCCACAGCTAGCAATACTCTCATCCTTTCATGCTTTCCTCACCAACAGTGTAGGATTAGCGATTCTGAAAAATGTTGATCAATCACCGAGTTTTGCTTCGCCAGACACAAAAGTTCGCACAAGCAGCAAGTACTCTCATCCTTTCATGCTTTCCTCATCAATAGTAGGATTAGCGATTCTGAAAATTTGATCAATCATCGAGTACGAGCCACTTCCACAACATACAAACATGTAGTAATCTCCGTGGAGCAGTGGACTTTCATCGCATACTTTCTCCTCACCAAGAGTGTAGGAATAGCGTATAATATGTTTGCAATCATCAAGTCCATTGCCCACAGAGCCACCCACCCACATAAAACACATCAAGATATACACACATACAGATATACAGAGTTCGGTACGCACCTGAGAGTCGATTTTCTTGCGCCACTCGATGGAGCCCGGGAACTTGGGGTCGTACTCGTTCAATGCGTACGTGGACACGTACTGCTGCGTGCCCTTCTTGACAGCAACGGACTGCACCTCGCAACGCGCCACGAGGTTGAGACCGCCGCCCAAATCGAACTTACGGTAACGGTAAGCGCCGCTGGCAGGCTTGGCGTCGTCGCTGGCGAACGGGTTGGCGTCGTTGAACTTCCTGTAGAAGGCGCCGTTGCCGCTCTTGAGCACCTGCTGCGACAGGTTCTGGTTGATCATAGTGGCCTCAAGGCTGAGGCGGTCCGGGTGGTTCATGTGCTCCGGATCCTCCTGGGCCGGCGGGTCCGTGGCGTTCTCGTTGACCGAGAGCAGGTCGAAGCTGGACTCGTCACGCTTGTCGAAGAAGACCATGTTGTTCACGCGCTGGGCGACCACATCCCACGGGAAAACCGAGCGAGAAGACGTCATGAGGTGAGCCAGGATGGCATCCGTGGCGAAGACCTGAGCGTCGCCCGCCTGAGCCAGCTCCTCGATGACCGGGTCGTCCGTCGTGGTGACGTAGTAGAAGTCGCGGTCGTCGTAGCGGTGCACGCGCACGTTGGAGCGGCTCGTGAGACGGTCGAAAGACGCGTCGTACTCGCGCAGTTCGCCGCACCACTTAAGGTCTTCGGACTTGGGGATGTTGGCCTGCAGCTTGGCCAACTGCTGCATCTCGAACTGGTCGATGAGCGTCCAGCTGCTCTGCACCGAGACGGACGCCGCACGCTCCACCACAGGCTCGTCGCGGCGACGGTAGTTGAACTGGCGACGAGCGTTGCTGAGTCGGTCCCAACGCTTGTTCTGCTTCTGCATACCCTTCATACGCAGCTGTGCCGACGAGGTCGTGGGGGCATTCGGGTCGGGCTTGTCGCTGCGTCCACCGAAGCGTCCACCGCGTCCGCCGAAACGTCCACCACGGCCGCCGCCACGTCCGAAGCGCTGTTGGTTCCACGTAGGACGCAGACGGTCCTCCGTCTTGGGGCGCGTGCCCTTGGAAGTGTCCACCAGCTGGAACGAAGCGTCCTCCTTCGAGTCGTGCTTGTACTGGAACTCGGCGTTCACGCCCGACGGGTCACGAGCGTAGCGGGAGCCACGAGGCGCGTAGTTGGACACGAAGTCGGCGGCCTTGCCCAGCTTGTCGCCCTTGTTGAAAGGCGCATAAGGCACGTTCAAGAACTGCTCGGGCAGAGCCGTGGGGCCCCAGCCGTTGGCGTTCACGTCCACGCGCGGCGTATCGTAAGAAGCCATGGCGATCGATCGAGGAATGATACACTGATGGAGGGGGAGGCTGTGGCTACCAGTCAAACCGACAGTTGGAAAGTGATGTATACTTTGCGTGGTACTGATGTATAAGTTGTGTGGTGAATCAGCTTCTTTAAGTACGGATGGACGCTCAGGTTGAAGTGGTCATCGGGGACACTTTTGACGTTCTTACTGGACAGCCTCGACCTCTTCCGGGGTTAGTGGAATAGCTTGAGCGCTGGTAGTGCTGTAGTCGACGTCTTGCAGGTACCAGTTGACGCGCGAGGCGATCTTGTCGTGAGCCCATTGCAGTTGAGCCGAGTCTCGCTCGCTCGGGTAGTACATGTCGGCGCAGTGAGCCGTGCCTTCGATGAACACGGCTTCAGCTGAGTACGAATGTAACTTGGTTGAGTTTTGCACAGCCAGGGCGTGCCACGGGTCGATAGTGCCGCTGGGAAACGTCACGCGCTCCACCTCGATGCCCAGCGAGCCGTAGTCAACATTCGCGCCGGTCACATCTGGAGCCACGTTCATCTTGTACACGCGCTTGCAGATCTCCGTGCCCACGTTGACTTCTGTAACAGCTTTGAGTGCGTGGAACGGAGAGCGAATACTCGTTGTCGTCTGGAAGTAGCCGAACTCGTTGCAGGTTTGGTAGACCCACTGCCGCGCGCTACTCTTGCCGTCGAACTGATCGCGGCTCAGCACCTCCACTGTCCCGTTCGGTGCACCTTCGAACTTGGAGTCGAGGCAGTCGCCCACGCGCGTCTTATTGAGGAAGGACGCCAGCTTCGTCAACGCGTCGCCAGGCTCTGCAAAGTGCTTACACACTTCATCCAGCGTCATGACCCCTTCGTGGATCGCATTGTACTGCGCGATGTCCTGGAAAGCGCCCATTACCGACGTCTCAAACACCGAGTCGTCGAACTCGTTGATCATCGGGTTGCACGGCTTAAACAGCTCATCCACCTTGTCTCGTCCTTCCTTCCCTCCCTCCATAAGCTCTCCCAGCTGCGTGATCGCTTGCTCCACTTCATGGTAGCACTCACCCCCTCCAAAGTACCTCAACCCGTCGCCGACAACCTCCATGTACTCGTAGAAGTCCGTTTTGGCGTGCACCGGCGCCGAGCTCGCCACAGTACCAGCAAAGAGCGCTGGGTATTTCAACCTCACCCACGCGGCCAGGTTGCCCGGGTAGCTGCCTCCAAAGGCCACCCACTTCTCCTCTGCAAGGCCATACTTGTCCGTCACGAACGAATGGAAGTGCGCCAAGTCCGCCAGCGCCTGTTCACTGGAGAGGAACGCGAGGTTGGGCAGACTCATGTCCTCCGTCGGGTAGCTCTTCCCGTAGAAACGGTGTTCCAGGGCCAGCAGCAGCGCTCGGTGCTGCTCCGCCAGGTAGTAGATGAAAGTGCGGTTGGTGATGGCCTTGGGGCCCAGAGGGCCTTCACCTCCGATGTAGAGGAAGACGGGGAAGCCATGGCCGCCCCAGAACTCCTCGTTCACCTGGTACCGTTGCTTCCACGTCGATCTCTTGGAAACCGGTGCAAAATGGTCCACCACGGCGTCTGTGAAGAAATCCTCCTTGATGGGGGACTCCACCGCGTCGTCCTCGGACTGGTGCACGTCGAACTGCACGAAATACTCGTGACCGCGGAAGTCCCGCAGTCGCTGAAGGTTGTGCGCCGTCAAACCGGAAGCTTCAGCGCGGATGGGCGACTGACAGACGCAGGCAATGCCGACCAGCAGCAGCAGGCTGTAGCGTGTTGCCATCGGTGTCTAGTATTGATGAATACACGGGCTCCTTGGCCTTCGAGCTGCAGAGTTCCCGCTAAGATGGCGAAGATCTGGATCTGCACACTCAACCGCTCCATGATTGGCAATCCGATTTGAAAGGTGTCTAATTTATTGAAGAAAAAAGAAATGCCTAGAAAGGACAAACCCTAGGCCGGAGTCAACACGCACAAAACTTGGTACGTTTACGCGGAAATGTTGATCCCGTTGCTGATGAGGCCCGTGTCCATCAGTGCGCAACGTGCAACGTCCTGTACAACCTCGAGCAATGATGACCAGCAGCAGCCATTTACCGCTGGCTGCATCGGTACCGCCCACGCCAGTTGCATCTCCAGGAAGCGAGGCTTTGGGGTCGTCGGATGAGACGCGGTCGGAGCCTGTGACTGGGGCTATTGATGCCGGTGCTCCACCCGCCAAGCGGACGCGGCGGACAGCGAAATCTTCCAAGTCAAAGAAGCCCAAGATCCGGACCTCCGTTCGACGCAAGGTGAATATTACTCGGTCAAGTGATCTGTTGCTTTGAAATTGGAGGCTGACTTTAGTGTGGACAGACGGAGATCGAGGAGCTCACGGACGAAATGACGCGTCTGAAGAAGAAGGTGGCGTACTTCGAGTGCCGGGACAATGTGCTGAGGCAACGTCGAGAGCTGCTGCAACGCGAGATGCTCAACAGGACAATGCGGGAAGCGCTGCATGCCCAGCGACTATCGTTCGCCAGCACGGTGTCCATGGTCACGCAGTCTTTCGTACGTTCTTCCTGTTGCTTCGATAGGGCTAGTGTGTTCGAGCTCTTACTGATCTAGTTACTGCATCCAGTGGAACAACTCGACGGTGCTGTTTGACCTGCCTGTACGACTGAGCAAAGATCCGGTCGAGCGTGAGGCTTCGTTGCTCAAGATGAAGCGCGACCGACTGCAAGTCGGCTATCACTTTATGTCCCAGCACCAGCACAACATGTCGGCAGAATTCAGTGACAGGAAGAAATTCGAGGCAACAAACGGCGACTTCGTGTCCGTTCACTTCGAGGTGTTGCCGCTTCCAGGAGCGCGTAGCGTCAAGGCGATCATCGATGCGCTGCAGTTCTTCGTGTACAACATTGAGATCAGCATCTCTGAAGCTGGGGGCGACATCACAATCCGCGAGAATGACGATGCCACACCCGGCAGTCCCGTGGCGCAGCACCGCCTCGTTGCTACGGTGGCTGACACAGTGCAGACTGATACGAATAACGTCGAGTTTGCTGAGTACCGACCAGCACGGAGTGGGGAGCAAGAATTGGGGCTCATGATCTGTGATGCCGTGGATGAAGACGAACTGTTCCCGTATCGCCCCGAAACTCGCGTCAGACAAGACATGACGAAGATCACGATGCTTACTTGGAAAAAGGATGAGAAGGGGGAGCCCATGATCGTGATGACCCGGTGGTGCTGTTTGCGGATCCGCCGATCGGATATCTACATGCCGCCGTTCGTGGTGGAGCGCATTAGGGAAAGCACTGAAAAGGTCGGCGCAGCCATGTTGTCGACGGCAAGACGGGCTGGCATCTCCTTGTAAGACCTTGTGCCTAGAATGGAGAGGGCCATGGAGGACCTGTCGGACGAGCATTTATACATAAGACCGTGTTGATTCGAGCACGTTTGGCTCGGGCCCCAAGTCGTCAGCTAAAACTGGTTTTGCCTTCTAATTCCAGTCGCTTGCATTTCCATCTCGCTGCTGGCAAAGATGGTCAATCGCCAAGGAACCACGAGCTCTTCGCATAATGCAGCGGAGATTCGAACTGATCCGAGGTCTCCACCTTCTACCCGCAAGCGGTCGGGTCTACTCCCTCGACAGCGAACCTCGGAGAGATCCTCGGATGCGTTGAAGCGCTACGCCTCCACCAGGAAATACGGTCGTCGCCATGAACTTCAGCGAGAGGGTGAACGCGTTCACAATACAAAACTTGTCGTCTATTCCAAACGAAATCCGGACGAAGAAGACACTGTGATGGCAGCGCAGGTGAGAGCCGAACGCTTGGTGTTTCAACGCCTTGTCGACCTAACTGAGTGCGCTTGTGTCCACGCAGTGGCGGATAACGGAGGCGTTAGCTCGAGAGAAGTCACTTTTCCGACTTGTAGCCGCCTTCATCAACCGGACGCTTGGCACAGCAACGTCGAAGGACCCGACAGTCGTTTTGAACCACGTTCTGTTGGGAAACCAGGAGAATGCCGAGGACAGCAGGCTGCTGTACACCATGGGCATCACGCACATCTGCAACTGCGCAAAGCAGGTGGCCAACAGCTTCGAAGGCGAGTTCATCTACCTCAAACTCAATCTCCACGACTCGCAGGACGAAGAACTCATTCCCCACTTTCAAGCCGTCACCAACTTCATTAAACGAGTCGAGAGACTGCGGGGCCGCGTACTGATCCACTGCATCTCAGGTAGGATACTATGGGCGTCCATGTTGATGTAAATCTCACTCACTAACCCCCGCCTTCCACAGGAGCTTCTCGTTCCCCCGCACTTCTGATAGCGTACTTGATGATCGACAAGAAGATGCCGCTTCTGGACGCTTACAACATGGTGAGACGTAGGCGCCACGTCGTGCAACCCAATCAAGCCTTTCGACTGCAACTCGCAAAGTACGAGCTCATGCTCTTTGGCGCGTCGTCCGTGGCTACAACTCCAGACAAAGACTGGAACTTTTACGCTTGGAACGAGGTCAAAAATGAACGAAGGCTTCGCTGAAAAGGAGCGAGGGCACTTCCTCCTCATGAATTCTTCGTGGCTGTCAGTTTGAACCCGAAAAGAAAGTTTGTTCGAGTTCCCAGCAAACACCAGTTGTCGATAAGCACTGGAGATCCAAACAACGGACCTAAATCGCCGCTGGAATCGGTACCATGAACTGCTTTTCCAGTCGAGTCGGCGGTCTGGTACACGACGGATCCTGTTTTCTCGTCACAGAAGAAGAGTCGACCGGTCGTTGTGGCGACGCAGCACATCAAGTTCTCCTCCTCTTCTTCTCTTCCGCTTCGATTCCAGTTACCAAGTCGAACAACTGTTGGGGATGCAAAGATGGCTCCGTGAAGGTTCGTGACCCAGACGAGCTCTCCGCTTTGCGTGTTAACCCTTCGCAGCATCCCATCGTGAGAACCAAACACAGTCGAACCAGAACTGTAGACGCAAGGCGAGCTGAAAATTGGTTTCTCGGTTGCAAACTGCCAGCGAACGACTCCAGACGACATCTCCACCCCGTAAAGATGCCCATCGGCACACCCTACAACCAGCATTTCGGTCGCAACGTCAACGTTTACACCTGCAAAGACTGGAGCTGGTAGCTGCAGCTTCCATTGCTGCACAACGCTGCTAAAATCTCCAGAAAGCGCAGACTTTAACGCCACGACAATGCCGCTGGTGGAAGCAGCGAAAAGCTGCTTCGACGAAGAGCAGTAGAAAGGGGTGGAGAAAATGCTGCCCTGAAGATCAACGACCCACCGCTGGAGGCCCAGTGTAGTATCCAAAGCATACAACTTGTGGTCGTATGCTCCAAAAACCACGAATTCATGTTCATCAACCACTAGCGCAGAAGATTTGATGGCCCCCTGTGCCTGAAAACGCCACTTAGTGTGGCCTGACTGGACGTCCAGAGCGAAAAGAGTTCCTGCGTACGTCCCCACATAAACCAGCTCGTGTCTTACACTGAGAGCTGCACACGCCTCGATGCGGTCGTCAAGCGTGGCTCGCCAAATTTCTCGTCCAGCCTCGACATCCACGCAAACGAACTGGGCGGAGTGCGACCCAACAATTGCCCAGGTGGAGCAGACGGTAACGCCATCAGAGTTACGACGCTGTACCACCAACGGAGACGCGTCAATACACTTTCCCAGATCAACTTGCCACGCACTCCTCAGTCCCCAGCACGACGATATTGGACCAGTTGATGATCCTGAAGATCCGTAGCATGCAGGGATATAAATGCCATTGCTGTTCTCGGACGACTGATTGTAGCGGGAAACAAACCTCAGCCTTTCTTGTTGATTCCCTCCGCCACGCTGAGCACCAGTGTGTGCATGGTGGGCCATCTTCTGGCGTTTAGGCTCACCAACAAGGATCAATGCATCTTCAGGATTCACAGAGCGGTGAGTGTCGGGCTTCGGTCGCGCTCCATATTTTCCAGGTCGGGAGTTTAGGATCGACAGCATTTCTCCGATCGTCATTTCAAGCTGCCGATACATTCAAACGCAAAACGCTCGTTAGATGGCAGCAAAAGGATGCTCGAAGAAGAGAACAATACCGAACTTACCAGCTCTTGTCCTCGGAGGGAACAGCCTCCAAGCTCACTGTTGATCTGATGCACAAAGAGTGTCGCTAGCAGTGAATTGCCGCCAAGTTGTCTGAATGTCCTGGTATGGAGATCATCCGGAATGCCATCCGCCATTGGGATATCGAGGATCTCGGTCAGTAGTCGGCTGAGTAACTTCTCAGTGTTGCTTTTGTCGCTGCAACGAGACATTGATGTCAGAACTCCTCTAACACTATCGTCACGACTGCAAACCTGTTCCAGAGCCCTCCGATCAATTTTCCCGTGAGCAAGTCGTGGCACGGTCTTTCCAGACACTACTAGCACTTCTTGTGGAATGTGTGACGCCCCGTAATGCTCCGCTATCCAAGCATTCAGAGCGTTTGTCTTCGTGTAAGGAGATACCAAGCTACTGGCCGCTTCTTCACAGATAGCACACGCGACGATGTAGCGTTGGCGCAATGCGAACTTGCTCACTTCTTTTGTAGTCGTGAAGGCAACGACCTGATGGCTTCCATGAAGTCGAGCGTCATTCTCGATTTCAGCTAGTGCGGCTGCCACGGCACGTTCAACTGCCTCCAAGTAGACTCGTTGTCCGTGAATTTTAACAGCATTATCCTTGCGCCCACAAAAGTAGAGATGACCTTCAACCACAGAGCAGATATCTCCCGTGCAAAACCATCTCTTCGATCCTTCAACTCCATCGCCGTCCTGGCTACGAAATAGGGCGTCAGAGCTCACAAAAGTGTCTTCTGAATCACTGCCAATGTGTCCAAGTGCAAGAGGTGGACCTGAGACGTAGAGAACTCCTTTTGCTGCGTCCATCTCACTTGACCCCGTAGGTTTCCTCCTTGGCCAGATCACTATAGCATTGGAAGGAAGAGCGGTCTTCTCGAAAGTATCTGATAGTAGAACGAGAGAAGTCTCACCGCCGACCATGCCACGTTGGTCGAGTTTTCCGATCGGAACGCCATGCTGCTGCCACCCGGCTATCTGGGCGGGAGATAAGGGAGCCTTGAGCTCCATACACGTCACATCACCACTCACTTCCGTGCTTCCTGTAACAAGAAAGTGAGTTTAAATAATACTCTCATGGATATTGAAGTATTTCCTCTTTTCTCACCGTAGAGATTCAGAATGGTCACGTCCGGCAAAGTGGTCGTGAGTTGCTGTAGCACATGTAGTGCCAGCGTTTCACCGCTGCTCAGCACGTATCGAAGACAAGCCATGCCAGACGCACAATCATCTTTACTCAAGTGCAGCAGCAGAACCTCCAGCACACTCGGCACAGCCGTGAAACGAGTGATGCGCTCCTCTCTCATAACCCCCAGAAACCGTGCACTGTCGTCCAACATGACACTTCTCGTTAATGAGAGCTGGGGATCCATGCTTTCACAGTGCTTTCGTGGCAGTTGCAGGTGAACCAGCGGCACCCGCTTCAGAATCGCCCCCAGGGTCTCCCACACGGAGTCGACAAACGAGAGTTTCGTAGCTCGTAGTACTCGCTCCCCAGACTCTGATTTGACAAAAGGGTGTGTCGTCCACATCCACTCCAACCGAGCCCATGCGCCAGCTCTCGTCCCCACCACACCCTTCGGGTTTCCTGTCGTCCCGGACGTAAACAACACATACAACGGCGCAGCAACGTCTCCTGTTTTCGCTTTGACGCACCGATGTCCGCTCTCCGTACGCTGAAAGTACGCGTCTGGAAACTTTACCACTTGCACAGGTTGAAAAGGACTCGTCTTTAAGTCAATCACCCGTGACTTGACTCGTGGATCTCCCTCCACATCCGATGCAAAGAGTTTTCCCAGTGGACTCTCCACACTCGTCACAAGATGCTGAACACCTGCCGTTTGCAACAAGTCGAGCTGTCGATTCACTGGCAGCTGAACGTCAACTGGCACGTATGTCCACGACTCATAACCTGCCACAAGCACCATCAACACCGTCTCCTCAATTGAAAACGGTGCCACATTAATGCCTACCACCCACTCTCCACCTTCCTTCAACGTCTTCCCGATCTCCTGCTGCCATTCCTTCACCTCTTTCAACGAAACTTTCACACTCGCTTCCTCTCCCTTACATCCGTTTCGTCCACTATTCAACCAGCTCTGAACCAGCGCCGCTTCCTCATCCTGCTCCAGTTCCCACAACTCCTGGACGCATTGACACAACTCGCTCATTATTGGCCCGAAGCATGCGGCTCGAATCTTCTAAAAAAATAAAATAAAAAACTATTCGCACTTAGTACGAGCAGCTACGTTCGAGTTTTCAATACAAATATCAAGTATGCACACGTCGCATGGTCGCAAAAACCATCCAGGTATCCGATTTCCGAGAGCCTCAAACCGAGATATCCCCATGGACGACGAGCAAC